>NMRB01001124.1:210606-224562 GCA_002633025.1 Notospermus geniculatus | reverse complement strand
TGAGTCTAAGTGGCAAACTATTCATGCCATTTTTTGTAATGGTCACAGGTTTTACGCTGACCAATTCCACCCAGGCCGGGGACTCACCACCACTGCCGGAGACTGCCCCACATTGACATGATTGAGACTTGTACAGATCTTCCAGTACTATTCTATCGTCATCATGAAATATTACAAGATTTTGCCGGTGTATGGGTCTTGCCCTTTCCCAGTGTCATCCTGGTGTCGGAGAGGGCCAGTGTTCTCTTGGTTGCCTGTTCAGTGTCTTCTTCATCCCAGTATCATTTTGGTGGGACACTGCGATGCCAGTCGCCACCAGTGTGTTTTGAGGTGAGGATTATTTTCCCTGGCTACTTTCCAACTTCCTGCGTGGGGAGCAGCAGACTTACTGCTGCTGGAGATTAGCAAGGCCTTTTGCCTACACAATCAGAGTTTGCCATCGCTGCCAGCGAGAAAGCATTAATGAGCTAGCAAAGGGAAGGCACATTGAGGCATAAAGGCCCACGCCGAGTCTAATAATACAGTGGCAATTAGTAACCATGGGCCTTCTGCCTACTAGTTCCACACTTCAGCTCCAAAAATTGGTGAAAAGAGAAAATAGTTTATATTTACTATCAAATTTTATGACGCAGGGAGCAACGGCTTTTCAATAAAGTGTGTGGAGTACATCTCCCACTTCCAAAAAACCCTTCAAAGTAATTCACTGGACTACTTTAATGTGCAGGCTTTTAATTAAAAGTAGCCACTCAACACTTGATTAAATTTCATAAATGATTGAGATGAAGTGATTTGAACCTACAAATTAAGATGGTGACGAGGAATAGAGCGTGTGAATGTTTGCCAGACTTTGGTAATCATGAAAGCCACATCTCACCATTTAATTATCTTTACCAATTACAACACTTAAAGAACAGTACTTAACTGTGTAGGCTTCAGTTCAATCTTCAGAAGATAAAGTTTTCAAAAGTTTCAACTTATTGACTCAGAAACTTCATTGGCGCGATGAGATGTCATCACCAAGAGACTCCTTTCGTGATCTCGTGTTCTTTATTCCAGATTACTTTGGGGCATAAAATAATCTGAACTTAGATTCATCACAGGTGACACTGACAGGTCCTGATGTTGGATATTCCGTTTGATGAAACAGAGGGTGGTGCCAGAGTCGTTACTCCGGTTGATGAAATAGGAGACAAACGACCTGGACAACTTGGGGGGGGGGGGTGTTTGAGGTCACTCCAAGGATATTCCTTCCTTGATTCTGATCCACTCTTCTGAGAGCTGGTGTGACATCAGCCAGTATTTCGGTCAGCGTTTCCTGTACTTCAGTATTTTCTATTTCTTTTTATTTTTTGGGAAACACTGGTAGATAGTCCAACAGGATTCTTGTGTGTCCCCCATTTCCAAGTTGCAGCTAATTCCATCACACAATATATGAAAAAGAAGGGGAACATGCACTCACAGATGGTGAGAACATTTAAAAACGTTGCGCGTATGTGAGAGCCTCTACCAGGCCTCTCACAGTCAAACAAGGACAGATCTAACGTCATTTGTCAAAACGAAGAAGCTCTCCAGGAGCAAGGCAAACTTTCCTCAGATATCACGCTTATCAGATGATGCCTACAGGTTGATGATAAAAACTCGCAACTATTATGCTGATCTAATAGCATTTGAATGAACTAACAATTGATTCATCCTCCTCATTCTGAAAGTAAATATTAGTTCTGCATAACAGATGAGGCCCTGAAGGTATCGGTGAAAAATACAACGGTGCCTGCATTGAAAATTACAAGGTATATAACGGGAAGAAAAAAGGCAAAGGTTTTGTAAAGTGAAGGATGAGAAGCTCATACCGTTGAACTCATTAATGGATGACATTTTTACTTTTTGTTGTCAATTAAGATGGAAACATTATTATTGGCACGATACAAAGCATTTATAGTTTCCTTTAATAATGAACCTCTCAGTGCCTAAGGAGAGATGAATGCACAGGAGATGCATCCAACACAATCATTACTCTCCTGTTCTTAACACCACTCCCCTCCCCTCAAGCTATCAACCTTTGCCAACAGTTCATGTTGTGTGCATTCCTCTAAGCACAAAATGACAAGTATTAGTATTTTTACTTGCTCTCAAGTTATCGGTGTCATCCACTTAAATGCCTCTTGTTGGCTCAAGTTTTGTCACATTTCCAATAGGATTTGGACTTGACTGCACTCAGTAAAACCGACCCACGAACCGCTTACGACTACTCTCTGAGAAAGGAGAATTATCGGCATGTTTTTGTGGAAAACGTGGGTTGAGCTGGCCTGGGCATGGGAACTTTGTGTACACAGCAAACTTACACTACGCCTGAGATATCATCTCAGTGTGATCACCTCACTGAAATGGCCTGGCAGCATACATACAAAGTCATGCCTTTGAGTGTGAGATTGGAAATCATCTGTGTGCAGTGTTGGGGACAGAGAACTCACAGGGATGAGCTAACATATGACATGGCCCAGAGAGATGTCCTCGCTGAGATTTCGTATGTGTGCTTTGATATCGGGCCTTTGGTGCAATATACACTTGACAAAAGTAGAGTGTCCAACTTTGAGAGAGATGACACCTATAATTCACCAAACACAGGAAAGCTGTTTTGGATTTGGACTTGACTGCACTCAGTAAAACCGACCCACGAACCGCTTACGACTACTCTCTGAGAAAGGAGAATTATCGGCATGTTTTTGTGGGAAACGTGGGTTGAGCTGGCCTGGGCATGGGAACTTTGTGTACACAGGAAACTTACACTACGCCTGAGATATCATCTCAGTGTGATCACCTCACTGAAATGGCCTGGCAGCATACATACAAAGTCATGCCTTTGAGTGTGAGATTGGAAATCATCTGTGTGCAGTGCTGCGGACAGAGAACTCACAGGGATGAGCTAACATATGACATGGCCCAGAGAGATGTCCTCGCTGAGATTTCGTATGTGTGCTTTGATATCAGGCCTTTGGTGCAATATACACTTGACAAAAGTAGAGTGTCCAACTTTGAGAGAGATGACACCTATAATTCACCAAACACAGGAAAGCTGTTTCTTTTCACATAATCCTGGACGGTTCCAGGACACTTCCTTCATGAAAAATTCTCTATAAGCAGCATTATCGTGTAAGCCAAGCTCTTAAGGTGCTCCTCCACGTGACGTTTTCTTGTGCAAGATGGCTCCCAATTGGCAATTTACCATTGTTGGATCCTTATAGTGACACAAACGACTGCCCGAGCTCTCTACGGCTGAATTTCTCACAGAAAGTCAACTTGCATGCAGCAACTTTAAAGATAATGTATCACGGGTATTTTCGTGGGCCACGAAAATCATCATTTACATTTTGTTTGTTTGTGTCCAGTCTTTCTTTGTCTTATGAGTAATTTGTTGGTGGCATGCCCCTCTAGAAATTCTTTTGATGCCGAAAGTGTTCAATTTGGTAGGTTGGCATGTCCCAAAAATCCAAAATAAGATAGTGTACACATCCATGTTTAATTCCTCTTCAGACTAAAACCGAAATTTTATTCCTTTCTGAGAGCAAATTGTCATGTTCACTTCAGCATCACTTCCAACTTAACATTGTGGTTTATTAGTTCAAAACGAAAGAAAACGGGCAGTCAATTTCAAAACCTAATAAAAGAACTTTCTTATTCACAGTTTTAAACTTTGAAAACAAGTGCTTTAATTTGAATTCATCTTTATACCACAGCATTATTACATGCTAAGGAGATAAGTGTACATTGGATGGGAGTTGATTTATCCAGCTCACAGCCAAGTCTGGGCGTCAAGGATGGGGTGGAATTCTACAACCAGCTAAAACTATGGTAAAAGTCATCAAGACTGGTAAAGGCAGTCGGTCATGGAGTTTCATAAAGCAGGAAACTTCATTGAGATTTTTAAAATAACGCCCAGATCCTATTTGGGTACAGCGATGCAAAGGTAGAGTAAAATTCCTTATGAGATTTAAGCCACATACACATGCTATAGTATTGATCAACTTCATGTTGATACAAGCACCGACTCCTTTTTTCCATTATTTTCAAGCCCACTCACACCTAAGTACCACTTCATAATATTCTGAAAGTTGTCTCACAATAATCAATACCAGATATATTCATATCCCATAATTCTGGTCCTGTGCTGGACAATAAGACTACGGTGCAGGATAACAATAACTTGTTTTCTATGTCAACTAATTCTCTACTCGGGGATTTGAATGAATATTTCGTTTATAATGCACATGGAAACTGTGTACTACAGTCCTGTTCAGTGACGGTCTGCCAAGAATTGCTGGGCTGAGTGCATGAAATCACAGAACAGAAACGCAAGCTGAGCACCAAATACAACGTTATTATAGCTCTATAGAAATGAAACGGTCCATGGACCATGTGCTCACCCGTTTGGACAAAATAGTGTAATGACAGAGAGAGGTAATGTATGAGCAATCTGGGTCAAGTCATTCCCAAGTTGCAGGACTTCAATGATTTTTGGGTTATGCCACCTGGCGGCCATATTGGATGTCCGATGGGGCCGAAACTCGGTATTTTTGAAGGTACCCCTCTAATACACGTTTATGCAAGATATGAAGGCGCTCGGTAAAATAATGAAGAACTGTGGCAGGTTCGTTACTTTTGTAGAACTTTGACCTCTGTGACCTTGAAAAGTAGGTCAAATCAAAAACCCGTTAAATATGTTATGTATCCTAATTAGATACACCTATGATAAAAATTTGGAGATGATCCAGTCATTAGTTCAGGAGTTATTGCACTTTTTGTGGTTTTGGTTTTGGCCACCTGGAGGCCAAGCCGAGAATCGAATCGGACCGAAACTTGGTGTTATAAGTCATCTGACCTAGGGGTATAAAATGTACCAAGTTTCAGATCAATAGCTCCAGTGGTTACGAAACGTGCCCTGCTAATGGACGACGACGGACGCTGCGCCACGACGAAAGCTCACGGGTGAGCTAACAATGGGCAAATTTAGCATACAGTAGAAGGACACCAGAGAGCCAGCACAAAAGTTGCAGTACCAAAGACAGTTGGCCTCTCGATCATATGAAGGGTCCCACCGGGGATTGAACCCAGAACATCGGAGGTGACAGTTCTGATGTTTCCACTGCACCAATCTGACTACAGCCCAGAATGTGGTATTCTCAGTGGTATTGCTTTGCCTCGCAGGAATGTGAAAGTGCTTGTCAAACGATTAGAGACAACATGTAAAAACTCCTGTAATGTTCACAGGCTGCAGTTTTATATCGGGATTGCATAAACAATTCACCAGGCCATTAGTTCGCGATATTGAAGTTCAAAAGAACTTTAGATATTGATTTTGGCTCCGTTTGCTTTCAATGATAAGTGATTTAAAAACAGTTGAAGGGACAAATGTATACTATTTCAAATATAACACACTTCAACCAGCTTGGCAAAACTATTTCGGGTCTTAAAGAAGGGGACAACTCTGGTTGGGAGTTGGAAAAGTTGTCAGATCAAGTTAATCTGGACTTGTTGGGGAAAAAACAACTATAACAAACAGGTTTGAAATTAAAATACGAACTTGATAAAAGGAGATATTTCATGACATGCTTTGACCAAAGGCAGCTGCTAGCCTGTGCAATATCATGCTAGCCTATGCAATATGGCAGCTTGCTCAGATTTCAGAACCATCATGAAGAGGTCACTGAATAGACATCCGTGGACTGACATATAAAGCCAAACTATATTTGGAGAAGGTATACGTGACGGCAGCCATGTTTTCATTCTGATATTCATGTTTCAATTTGGAGGGTGGAGTTTAAATCATTCTCTCACATTGAATACATGAACAACATAAACATATTCAATTCTATCCTGTTCAGTGATTTTCAACAGCGTAAACAGCAGCTCATTGAAAGAAAAAAACACCTCCAATAACATCATTATCACAGTCAGTCTATTGATGTTCTACTAACAACCTTGTATCTTGTGCAATTAGTTATGAAATCAATTTAGCGTGAAATAGCATACACAACCTTGCCGTAAGGGAGAACCAACTCTAGGCAGTGTTAGTTTGATAAACCGGAACTGAACTTTTAAAGGAAAGCATGATAATTCACTAAGTAGTCTTTTCATAGCGTGTTCTACAAAATGGCAAATACAATGTAAGGCTTCAGAGAGAGACTGTTGGCAAGATCAACACATAATGTATACAGGAAAATACAGAATAAAGTAGGCACAGTAAAGGTGAATCTGACTTGTAGAAGAGTTTCTGGGCAAAGCTCAAATGGTTGAATGGAAAAAGTAGGTCTTGGTAAGAAGGCAAACCTCGTCAGTGTTAGCTTCAATGGGTAAGGCTACAATTCAAAGGCACACTTCCACAACCAACACAGCATAGATATTCACACAGACATAGGCTACCTAAATCACCAAAATTGGATTATCCCCAGTTCTCATACATCTATGATAATGCCAGTCCTTGGGGTTGGAGTGGTTGGGTACTAATAGTGGCCACAGGCAAATGAATTAGGTGAGTTACTATGGAAGTTATCGAAGGGAAGCCTTGGGTGGGAGGCTAACCAGTGGTCTGAAGCGATTTGAGACTGTATCATTTCGGATACTTGGGTGAACATGTTTCAGTTTACCGCCACAGTCGAAACATGTCGTCAACTCAATGAACACACACATTTGGCATTTAATAAAAGACAGTTGCAGAACGCAATAACCACCATGTGTGGACCATACACTATATTCTTTTTCATGGATAGATGGCGTTATAACCAAAGATATCATAGATACCATGTTCCCAGATAAAATTGCATCATTTGTCATGAATGATGTTAAAGAGTTGAGAAAAAGAGGTTTGGATTTTGTAATGCAACGCCTATTATTTGTATAACCGTCAGTAGTGCATGTACACCCAAGTATCCGAAATGATGTTGCAGGACTACACTGCAGCTCTGCGCCAATTTGACATGCATAACCAAAGTAGTGAGGGTTTGTAGAGCATGAATAAACTGTATAAAACACAATCGATGTCTTGTTTTAACGAATTCATCGCCATATGTGTCGAGATAGCTTCAACATCACCATGGTACAAGTCGAACCCGGTGCCTGGTTCCTGCTACAGACCTGTCGAGCACGCTTTTTCGAAGTGCCAGATGAGATGACCTGGTACCTGCTGCACAAAGACCACCTTTCCAACAACAAGCCACAGCCACAACGGTCCTAGTCAGGACCAAAACGGCTCTTCTAAGGGCCCCAAACTATTTAAAGCGACCAATCTGACCAGTGTTATTGCTTGTTACGCCACTGGCGTGGTAGTAAATGATGTCATTTGAATTTCCCGCGCAAAGAGCGCCCTCTTTTGGCCATCTAATGAACCACAACAACCCCATCTATTGATCACAGTTCGAACCCTCTATTTGTTGACATGTTACCATGAAAACCGTCACATGACTCCTTTTGTTCCTAATAATAGCTATTGTCCCAATAACAATAGAATTCTTTGGCCTATTGTTCTCATGAACAACAGACTTCCTTTGTTCTTTTGTCAGCTTGACCTACTTGTGTCAACAACCGGAAGTGACGTCATTGCACCCCCTCACTGCACCCCTCACCAGAGATGCGAAATTGACTTCCTATACTACTACCATCATTTGTGTCGTTTTTTGTGCTTCTATTTTGGATAAGACTTATATTACATCATCATTATGTTATATGTATGGTTGTGTCCTAGCATCTTGATGAGAGAGAGAGGTCCTCCAAGTCAATTGAGGAGAGGGGATAAACATAAAATATATTGAATTGAGAACCGAGCGCCAAATTCAGCATTATTGGTCCTGACATTATTGGCCCTGACAATGATGAGCCTTGTAGACCCCGACAGATTACCAGATAAGACGTCCCACCTCTTCCCCATCATCATTAGGCCTAATTGTCCCCGTATCACAGGATAATGACCTGATATGACCTGCCCATAAGCAGACAATGTAATAAAGACATAATCAGATGCTTTCTTGAGCCAAGATCTTATCCTAGCACTCGTTGAAGAAGGGAGGCGTCTAGAGCAGTCCATCGGGGCTAATCGATAGCATTCATAGTGTACATAGATATAATGGACAGAATTCCACCAGGATATCATAATTGTGTTATCACATGATTGGGGGTTTCTCCCAGTAGTGAGCATGTGATTAGATTCACACTCACATAATAGAGGGCGTAATTTGTTCATGTCTGGGGTGAATACTCTGGTGAATATAACAGGAATCGCTGAATTCTGATGCATGATGGAGGCTGAACACCCCCTCTTTTGGGACACATGTGTGAGGACCAATCTGTATTAAGGACACCATACACCAGGGCCCACATTCATTAAATCAAGCATGCTAGCTTAGTTGCGAGTGCTGTACATTGGCCTGTACAAACTGGATAACTCAGTATGTAACTAAGCCTAGCAAGGTTTTATGAACATGGCCCCTGGATTTATATCCAGACAAAAAGGAGAAACACGGTTGTGTCCACACCCCCTCAAATCCAGAGCCTATATTCATAAAACCTTGCTAGCTTAGTTGGCTTCTAGTTGTGTACATTGGTCTGTACAAATTGGGCACATCAGCAAGTAACCCCAAAAGGAGGTGGCCTCAACTGCACTACAGTTATAATTTTCAATAGGTTTATGGTAGATATCATTAATGGAATGAATGGGTGAACTTTCCAAACTATTTATTGAGTTGATTAAAGTTCCTGAGGGTAACGATTCCTCGTTCATCAAGATCAAAATAGTGAAAAAGTCAATATCCAAATCACCGATCATGAAAGAACCAACAAAATGTCCTCCTGTGTTCTCATCCATCAGAGTATAATGATAGCCCTGCATGTAAGGATATCATGTAATTATTGACATGAGGGTAACCAGAGTCCCTGGTGGGGATCTAGGCGACTCCACCTCTGATGATCGATAGTTGGATTAATTCATGGTCACAGTCATTGTGAACAAGCAAGTGAATTTCTTAGAAATTGGCACACCATGTGTCTTGGTTGGATAGTGGATGTTGTCAAAATGTACATGTATGAGGGTAACCAAATTTATGTATGAAATGGCTAATTGGAAGCCATTCCAACAAATGTTCTCACACCTGCTGTATAGTGATGGCAATTGAAGTTGTCACCATGTGCATATATAATAATGAGAGTGTTGACACAGAAGCAACTTTCAAGGCTGGGTCCTGTCATTGGCTGGTATTTATAAAATTAGGGCATGCTTTTACTCAAAATTTGCACAGCAATGTGCAATGTAAATGTATACTACAAAACCTTAACGAAAAGCATTTGCTATATTTTATAAATATCAGCCATTATCTGTATAACTTGTTCTTAAACAGGTATTAGTAAGTAATAGCAACTTTCAACACATATCTTTCTTGCAGAATACACCACTTATGAGACAATGGTTATTTAAGTAACTTTCAAGGCTCCGTCTTGCCGTTATCTGCACAATTCGTTCTTGAGGGCATTTCAGAACAGCCTACTGTTAAGAGCAATTTTCAACACTTATCTTTCCGACTCTTAGGAACAGACTGGTTTAGCTGTCATAATCAGAGGCAATTCAGAAAAGTATGATAGCTGCAGTTACCAGCGTAATTTCTTTCTTACATAAATACAGAAGAACTGGCGTCTCCTGTGTAACCCACGCTGTCAAACACAGTTGGCTTTCTACCATGAGATGTGTGGCTGCCACTGGAAGCTGAACCACACCAATGTTTCTACTTGGAGTGATAATCTTTTCCTGGTGTCAGCAAGGCAACTAACACAATGAGAAGCCGAACAAAATGGCTTTTAACATCCAACCTGAGCTTCTTTGACATTTGACATCTTGGATACATAAGGAACATTCAACTTCTTCAAATAAAATTGAAGAGATTGCAGTTCAAATTACTTACCGAGATTTGCTTTCCAAAGCTTTCAGGTAATCATTATCAAAACCTCATGACAGCTGATAATAGTGTCAATGACGGGTGGTTTCAATGACGGGGAAGAAACTCTGGCTCTCAATGAGGTTGTTTTAATTCCCTTGGGTGTGAGCTAATTGCATGCCTGCTGGCAGCTGACATTAAGAAGAATACGCAAGGTCGATGGAAACTCTGAGCTATATACTACAGTTGAATATAACTTAAATTGGATGGGAAATAAGCTAATCTATTATTTGTAAGCAGTAGATGAGAACAAAACGGAAGCCAGCATTGGAGGTTGATTACAAGCCATTAACTACCTTTTTACGGTATGGCACTAAAAAGCACAAAACATTGCGATTCTTGTTGTGAGGCAGGAGGACACTGGAATCCTCAAATCCTCCTACCCAGTCAAACAATCCGAACTACTCTATCACATGAGGTCCTAGCCACTCCATCACATTAAGAGTGGGTACGACCAGCAAGTAAACAAACATATACTCAGATTGCCAGGCAAAGAGGGTACCAGAGAGCAATGGACAACCTACAAGTACAACTCAGAGGTGATAGTTGCCAATGTGTTGTATCACTAATACCCATCCACCGACTTGCAATGTTCTTTCTTAACTTTGCTACAATAGTGGCAAATAAAGAAACTCCTCATTGGCTATTAAAGTTGCCGTTCCTATCAGACAGGAACGCTAGACTATGCCACTCAAAACAACCTTTGGTTCTTCAGGTGGGACATGTCTACTCTAAGATGTCTTGAATGCACTTTGACTTCCTCTCTAAGAAATTCCTTCCACGCCACCCAATGTCTCTTGCTTAGTCAGACCGACAATGCAGACTACTTCATCATGCCCTTGAATACCGTTGTTGGTTTTTTCTCTCTGGCATGATAACAGCCCAGTCTCCTTAGGTCCATAAAGACCTTCCTAATAGAGGCACTGGAGTGCATGTTCATGGCAATGTCATTAGTTACCAACAAGCAACGTGTTTCTTTTTTATGTCCTGTCTTGTGGGCTGTTCATTATTCCCGATGACTGCCTAGTCACGAGAATGGACGCCTCGGTATCACACGTCTATGAACACCAGTAACAAGAACAAGAACATATACAGATATTGGTATATTGGATTTGAAGAAGAAACCGTTCAGGTTGGTCATGCGGCTCACAGACAAATAAAAGCAATTCAGGCGCAAGTAATTGACGCAAGACGATTAAGAGACATTTTGTTATAAATTGATACCTCTGATCACGTGGATGCAGCCTTGCAGCCTTGAATTGAACACACAAACCTAAAGGTGCGTGACTGGCAGCAATTTTTGCAAAGTTCTCCCATTTTGCCCATTCCCAAATTGCATCCAGATACAAACTCTATTTAAGGCATGTTAAAGGTAGCAAAATTCAATATTAATATATCCTTAGCAGACCTTGATAGACTATCTTTACAGACACTGAAGTTAAATCCAATATGATTAAATTCAGTTTGATTCAGAATCAAATATATTTTGATATTAATCAAAATTCATTCGATCCAGGATCAAATATATTTCGATTCATATCGAAATTCATTCGATTCAGAATCAAATATATTTCGATTCATATCGAAATTCATTCGATCCAGGATCGAAATTCATTCGATCCAGGATCGAAATTCATTCGATTCAGAATCAAATATATTTCGATTCATATCAAAATTCATTCGATTCAGAATCAAATATTTTGATATAAATCAAAATTCATTCGATCCAGGATCAAATATATTTCGGTTCATATCGAAATTCATTCGATTCTGATACAACATTCGTTCGATGGTTTCAGCACCAACGCCATCTACATTCTCAACTTAGAGCTTGAACTGTGCCAGGACGGCCGCAACAAGAGTCAGATGAAGCCTGTCGCGGGGGGTCTATTTTGATTGGTCCGTTCATCTCCAGGTCGTGTTTTGAATACATTTAGTGCACGGCAATCGTATCACTTGACAACGCTGCTTTCAGGCATTTTACTTGCTGTTTCAACCAGCTACACTCGCAATCACGCTCTCTGTTCACTCTTAGCCAGACAAACATTAAGAAAACCGCAATTTGTTATCAAAATCACGAAAAATATTCCTCTCGAAAAGCCGAATCGGCGAATGCACAGCATCGCCATCTTTACAGTTTGAGGTCACGTGATACGGGAACNGGGGGGGGGGGGGGGGAGAGGGCTGAGGGCCTAGACCTACTTCAGGTTCTAATAGGCCTAGGCTAGGCCTAGCAGTTAAGAATCGCCGACTTATAGTAATAGCATATTCACCCGTGGCGAGCACATTTTGCGGGATGGGGTTTGTCTAGATATCCTGTGGTAGAGGGTCTGTTGCTTTATTGATGAGTTTATTTGGAGAGCACTTAGTCTTTTCTAGAGTTTCAGATTGTAAAGTTCCATTTGACCCCGATTGGGGTCGAAAATTCGTGAATTCTGGAGATTGACTTCTTGCTTATTATTTATTTGGAGAGGGATAGTTTATTAATTTATTAATCGTTAACCGTCAAATCCATGAGCAGTGAGGAGTTTTGACTTTCTAAACAGCAGCATCATATCTGGTTTATTACACAATCAGCCTTATCTCCAGACTAATGCCAAGGTGACCCAGATTCATGATTGCTAGGTTCACATGCGTCCCACCTTGTATCTGTTGGTAGTAGGTCACTGCCATTCTTGTAGATGGCAGCGCAGGTCACCACACATGGGATTTTCTCTCTTTTTCATACAAACCAGCACTTCTTTTAAAACCAAAATTCCGTAATACAATCTCCTCATATTGTACTGTACACATAGGTCGCTCTTTGTAGGCTTCAAGCCCTAACTAAGGAGGAGATAGGGCAGAGAGTCTGGTCCACCCTAACTGTGTACAGTTATTACATAGCAAGGTATAGCAGATATTAGGTCAACTCAGGGTGATAACAAAATCCAACATGGCTACCGTCCATTATAGTATAGATTTCGTCCATGTCGTCTGATTGGCATGCAAAACCTCTGCTTAGGTACTTCGTGACGTCACTATATGGGTGTTCCTTCTCAAGTGGGAGGGTGACCTGACCTATTTTCAGACTAAAAACACGTGTTTCTTTGTTTACATTTTGGACTTGGGAATTCTCAGTGTGCTTGGTGCAGTTAACCCCGGGAGTCAACCCTGATCGGTGTCTTCCCCGCCCTTTCCCAATTCGCCCCCTAATGGTTATTGGTTAGGGTCAGCTATATTCTCAGTGTGCATGGTCTTCCCATTTTGCCCTTTCCAATTCGCACCCTAATGGTTACTGGTTAGGGTCAGCTACCAGTATTTAATGGATTTACTGTTAGGGAGCGAAATGGGAAGGGGCGAAGTGGGAATAAACCCCCTGATCAGCAGGATGTGCTGCTACCTGGTATACATCCAACGTACTGCAGCTAGATGAGTTTTAAACAGGTTTCTAAAAGTTAAGACTTGAAGCCCCAGCTTCCTTCCGGACCCTCAATCGCCAGCACTCCCGCCCCCCTCGCTCCTTAATTCTAGGGTACACATGCTTGTTCCTGAGTTTAATAAAAGGACAACCCCCTTCTGGAAGGAAGCAAGGGAAATTTTCCACCCCTTTCTGCGCCGGCGGGCTTTTTTCATCCAATTAGACCCCCTAATCTAATGGAAGGGCCCAAGATATTTTCACCCCTTTTAAAGAATTTTTCGGAAGAAAAGTCATTGTGAAGTACCGGTACCCGTTTTTAAGTGTTTTTCGGGAATTTTTTCCCGAACAGTGCTGCCAAAAATGACCCCTTTCCCGCGAAAATTGGAAGGAGCATGCGGTATGTGGTCACGTAGGGGAGGGCTGGTTGTAACACGTTTTTAGGTCTATTAATTACTTCCTAATTAATTCTGAGAAATTTTGAGAAATTCCATTTCTCAATGGAAATTTTGAGAAATTCCATTTCTCAAAATGGCATGGCAATTCTTCAGTGTCAGGGCCGTATTTAGCTTTTTGGTCCGGGGGGGGGGG
>NMRB01001124.1:197161-210562 GCA_002633025.1 Notospermus geniculatus | reverse complement strand
CCCCCCCCCCGCTAAATACGGCCCTGAGTGTTAAAGTTTGGCATTATTGTACAGTGAAAGTGATCTTTCGATTATTTGAACACCATATTTTTCCACAACCTCAATATATTCAAAAGGGCAGTGAAATTGAGAAAGGTAAGGCATCTGTCAGTGTGAAAGTAGGCCTACTGTTCAGTTCAGTGACAATCTACAGCAAGCTACTACCATGACTACCTGCTGCTGGTCCTACAGTATGTGCGCTATAAATAGAAGCAGGTCACTGCATTTGTCGCTTGAGTATGTTGGTTTGAGGTATCCCGCTAATAGTGATCACGTGTAAACCTACCTCCCGCTGTAATTATAACAGCCAAAATTGGCCTGAATATATTATCAGCCATACGTCATAATGACGTCACGGAGTACCTACATGTAAGCAGACCTTAAATTCCGGTTTTGCGAAAAGCAATTTGCGGAACGGAACGGAACGGAACGAACCTCGTTCCTAGGGCATTTTTTAAACAGCAGAAAAGAGGAAAGACGGGTGACTCTTGTACTGGTAATAATTCCAAACTACACCCAAGTGCAATAAAATACAGTAATTAGCTTTATTTGGCTTTTAAATACAAACTTTATTTCTTGTTCCGTTCCGTTCCGCAAATTACCGTTACCCAGGGGGATATTGGTAATTTGCGGAACGGAACGGAACATGCCATTTTATTTTATATTTTTATTGAATTTCGATATGAATCGAAATATATTTGATTCTGAATCGAATGAATTTCGATATGAATCGAAATATATTTGATCCTGGATCGAATGAATCTTGATTTATATCAAAATATATTTGATTCTGAATCAAATGAATTACATAAAATCAAATGAATTCTTTATAAAAATTCAAATAAATGTTTGACAAAATCGATTGAATTACTGTCAAAATCGAACGAATATTGTAAAAAATCGAACGAATTAAGTAAAAAATTGAACGAATTATCTAAAAAATCGAATGAATGATGATAAAATCGAATGAATTAAGAAAAAATCAAATTTTGCTACCAATAACATGCCATAGAAGTGCACAAGCACTCCAGCGTTTCCTCAGACCAAGGGAAGTGCACAAGCACTCCAGAAGTAATTCAGGTTAAGCTCCCTGAAAATACGTGTTAGGTGCCGCTCCTCAGTAATGTTTTCTCAGTTCTTTTGCAGGACCACGCTGTTCACCATCACATACATGTTCAGTGACAAACGTCAATACAATCTGGTCATCCACCTCCATCTAGAACTTAAGCCCCAGAGTTGTTGCTGTGGGTGGTTTGGGCTGAACAGCTCTGGGGTCTCATGTCACCCTTGATGGTATTCTTGGTGGGTGTTAGGTTGAATTGTGTTTTGTCACATGCTTTCATGCTAATGCCTTTCCTGTTTGTTCTTTCCATCCACTGTCCTCGTTCGTTCACTGCACTTCTGGTTTCGTCCGAATATAGCCGGGTGGAGATGCCGTAAGTCCTGAGGTAGAAGAGTAGTCTATGTTATTTGCATCCTCCAGTGTGAGATGCACTGCTGCTGCCTGAGTTTTGATGTCACAGGTCATACATGTATTCAGAGGCTGCAAGAAATGTCAGTGAAAAAGGAGATGAAGTGATCTGCTCTCCTCGAAGAGGAGAATAATGACAAACTCTGGTGCTTTGAGCCTTTGTAACTTTTCAATGCCAAACTTACAAACATGAGCACCAATATGACTGTGAAACTTGAGATTTGGGTCTGTATTGTTTGGCAGTTTGGAAATAGTGAAGTCATTTCTTATATACTCTGATGTTCTATGACCTGCGACATGAGACCAGGGATCTCTGCTGCACTCAAGAATGGTATGGAAATACCTTTTGAAGTCCCCAACTAATGTGATGTTCAAGCTCATTCAATATCTCTCAAATTTCAAAATTCAACGTTTAATGGTTTCTCAAGTCATCTGATTGTTCAGTGCATAAAGTAAAATGTTTCTTCTAGATTTTAACAAAAGATTATAAGGCTTGTCCACAAATCTAAGATTGTATTCTTACTGTTGGGAATTCTTGGTCTTTGACAATCAGTGTCAATAGGCCTGTATGAAATGTCCCCAAAGCTGAGCCACTTTGCTATTGTTAATCACTCAAGATCTTTTGCAGCGAACAGCTTGATCTAACTTTAAGCTCATGCCAATTTTATAGTCATCTGAAAAAGGTGCTGGTTCTTTCCCTTTTGCTCATCAACTTACACTATAGTTTATTTAATTTCACAAAAATCTTGTCTCTCTCTTTAATTTACTTGCTATTTAAATAAGTTTACTTCTTCATTCAGTTACGATTTTATTTTTTTCTCCAGCAACAAAAGTTGAACGTACATGTAAGAGAGTAGAATGAAATCTAATCACATATCTCAATTATATCTTGAATGGGACTTGTTTAGAAGAAATTCCAATATTTTTGAAAGAAATCAGTGTTCTACCATTCATCTCTGGTTTACCTGTAAAAATATTCTTGTACCATGATAGCATGGTAGAATTACTGCATTTCCTCACTGAAAGCCTTTGCATAGACAAGTTGCCTAATATAGGTTAGGCATTATCTCATCCCCAGAGAGAATGTCTATCATATTAGGCATTTTGCCTCCTTAGGCAATGCCTGTTGGGCATTTTGCCCAGTTTACATCAGGTGATCTGCCTAAGTCGTATCATTGCCTAAGGAACATTAGGTAAAATGCCTAATATAATAGACATGCTGGTGATGAGGTAATGCCTAACCTTATATATTAGGCAGCTTGCTACGCGAATGCTTTCAGTGCTCTGGTCATCAAAAATACTAAGATTTCTTCAAAGAGCTGTGTCGGGATGAGCTTGGTATCATTCCTTCATTAAATGTCCAAGATGTTCATGCAATTTCCTATGGTTCTGTCTTCCACTGTCTCCTGAAATTTGCATGACCGGAAGATGGCTGACTGTCCCAAAGAACCTTTAATGCTTTGTAAAATCATGGCTTTAATTCTTTGTAAGTGATGAAAATTGTGACCCCCAGAATAACTTGTGGTAGTTAATACTAGTAGTTAAGGAGTGTAGACTTAATTACCTCATACTTGTTTTGCCCTGCCTAAGTGTGATGTGTGGATTTGTTTTGAATGAAGATGTGCAGAAGGCAGTCAGATTTATGGTAGTGATTTTGTGGTGGCTGTTTGACATGGATGTTGAATTTGTCCTTTAATGATGGAAATCTACTATAAGTAGTCTTTTCCATAAAGGACCTTGCCATCATCAGAACACAACATGGTGCAACAGTGTATGGGTCTGGTGAGTGTGAGAACTTGGAGTATCACTATCAGTATCTGTACTGCCGAGTGTAATGGGGTACCGGCAAACAAAACGAGGCGCTGATCATCAACCAGGTTAAAACACAAGTGCGCATGCTTTGTGATTGTTGAACGTCATTAGGCGTTGTGCGTCATTCTGACGTTACAAAAACCATCATTGGCCTGTCGTTTATGCTAAAATGGTCAACTTTATCGATTAAATTCATCATGTTTCCGCAGGGATTTTTGCTCAAAAGCAGTAAGATATATTTTACCAGTTCTGTGTACGTAATGACAGAAAAGTAAAATTAGAAAATGAGTGCAACGTTTAGTTGTATTTTTGGCCTAGAAACAGGGTGTGTGAGTCAGAATTAACTGGAAAACAACGTTATAGCCTCACTTTCAGTGACGCATTTCTGACCTGGTTGATAAGCACCGCGTCGCGGTTTAGGGTTGCCGGTACCTCATTGAAACTATAATGCCATGTACTGTATGTGTACAAGTCCGTTGTACTATATGGATGTTGTACCATGAAAGTGATGTTGCATGAGGGGTGTACGTGTGTGTGAGTCTGTATACATGTATGTCATGTCAGAATGATGCTGTAAGTCAGTTTTGTATGCCTTGCATAACTATAAGCCTGTTCGGGTAACCCATATGCTAGCTGTACATTCGATATGCAAACCCTGTGCATACCCTATCAAAACTCCTACCCTTAACTGCGAGCGGGAATTGGTGATACCTCTCCATTGCCAATAAGCCTGTCATTGGATTAGTTATGCAACCCCTGAGGGCATGTATATATAACATAAAATGGAGGATGGGTACTGGTGAATTGTAGCATGATACTTTGTGAATAATTAGTTTTGGAAACACACATAATTCATTAATCAAAATAAGTTATACCAGTCATTTGTCATTGTTGAACAATTATTATCAAATATTTGTTGAAAACTGACTTGCGCTTGGACTAAACTTGATCAGGAATATGCAGTTTGGTGAATTGTCCTAAAGTAATGTTTTTGTGAAACGTCAATATTGTCCCGTGGTGAAGCAATTTACATTGGCTGCTTCCTTTCCAGATGTACCTCAGTTCATATCAGAGTTGCAATATCTTTCAAGATCATACCATCTGTCCTAAACCAGTCTGGCTGTAGGGTACCTGTGTGGTCCGTTTGAAATCGAGGTCTTGGCTATCCATGCCAATTGATAAGGACCACACCTCTCTCTGTGTCCAGCCGTTCATCATGTATCCATATAATTTCAGCGCAAACCAAAGTCCTCGGAGGAACTCCAACAGGAGAATGTCCTGAAGGNAATATTTGAGATAAGATGGAATAGAATTATTCACAATCTATCTCAAAGAAGTCTGGGAGCCATATGACTTCATCTATTTCACATAACATCGTTTCATATAGAAATATGTTGTAAGATTTCACCACAGACGTCTCACCTGCTGAATGTGGGCATGAGAACCTGTTTCCAGACATACCACACTGACCAGCCAGGGAAACCATAATCAAATCATACTTTTTATCAAACGATCACTCTGCACATAGAGCCAAAGCAATGCTAACGACAGAATGATCCATCGCTGGAGTGGAAGTTCTTGTAAAGAAATGACCACCTATACTAACGACACCAACAACATCAGGACTAACGATGCCAACAACATCATGATTGAAGCACTTTGAACAAGATAGTACTGTCTGGGAATGTTTTTTTCTCACAACTGTGCCATCATTAAAGGGTGTGCCAACAGACACAAACAAAATTGCCAAGTGAACCATTAACAGCGATAGCTACCCACAGTGGTATCACCTTCTCTTCCTATCAGGTGAAATGAGGCTATCAAAGATGGCCATATAAGGAAATTGATACTTTTTTCTCGTCAGACAGTAAATGTGTAATATCAGAGGTTGTAGGATATCAGGTACTGTCTACAGGCCTACATGTTAACATGATCAGAGGAAAAGATCAGCCGAGATCAATAAAGAATATTGATAAGTTCACTTGAAATAGAATCTTTTTAACGAAAGGATTTCTCTCCAGGGTTATCCAATAGCTAACAATATGTTGTGAAACCCTGGTAATGACATCGATCCACTTTGACATGTAAGATAGTCTATTGCCATGAGAATGATGAAGATCGTATCAAAAAAGAATCCATACAATACATGTAGATAACCTTGAATGTCAAATATCGTTCATCGTCAATATGTTTTCTCCCATGTCATGTATCAATACTGTGGAGTATGCTATACCTGGACTATTTTCTTTTCCTTTTTTATTTTTGATCAAAATAACTCATGTTATTAGTATTCAACGATAATGCATGTTTGTGCAAACCTGATAAGAATCACAAGGGGATACTGATGTGCTTAGTGTCTGTGTTTGGTATAATAGGAGGTTTAACTGCTGCTGTGATCATGATCAACTGAAGAACCTGAGGGAAATCTTATGCTCTCTACATATTGGGCTCCAATTCCAGCTCAATCTCCTTTTCATAAACACTTTTGTTCATGTAGGCTATACTCTTCTATTCTTTGATTTGCTGTGAGCTTCCAAGTCCAGCACAATCTCCTTTTTCATGAACAATTTTTTAAGCTCCCAAGTTCAACACAACCACTTTTTCATGCACACATTTGTTCTGTAGGCTACACTTCTGTTCTTTGATCAGTTGTAAGCTTCCAAGTCAGGACAATCACCTTTTCAATAACACTTTTATTCATGTACATGTACACTTCTGTTCTTTGATCAGCTGCGAGCGCTCAAGTCGAGGACAATCTCCTTTTCAATACCACTTTTTTTCATGTAATGTACCTCTTAGTCTTTGTTCTTTGATCAGTTGTGAACTCTTAAATCCAGGACAATCTCCTTTTCATGAACACTTTTGTTCGTGTACACCTTTGTTCTTTGATCAGTTTTGAGCTCTCAAGTCCAGGACAATCTCCTTTTCATGAACACATTTGTTCATGTACACCTTTGTTCTTTGATCAATTATGAGCTCTTAAGTCCAGGACAATCACCTTTTCAATAACACTTTTTGTTCCTGGGCCCATATTAATAAAACGACTTAAGTCTAAGTGTGACACTTACCCTTTGATCGACAAAGAAGATAAATATCACACTTTGACTTGAGTATGTTTATGGGCCCAGAATACTTCTGTCTTTGGTTTGCTTGCTGTGAGTTCCCAAGTCCAGGACAATCACACCTTTCCATGGACCCTTGTTTAGTGATTCACCTCCTAAAATATGATCTATCTTGATGTTGGGTCAAGACCAACCCAAAAAGTTCGTGACACCTGTGAATGGACAGCCAACCACTGAGATGGCAACATACCAACCAACAGCCGTGGTTACTTAAATCTTTCATGCAAAGCCCACTCAGTCTTGAAAATAACTAAACCAAAGCTTTTAGGCATCAAATATTCATGGCAACTACTTAGTGTCAGAAGTACATTGCAAGCCGATATGTATAGTCACATCAGCAGGTGATCAGCCTTAAAGATTTCAATATAATATTAGAATGACTTCATTGAAACCATGACATAGGGTGTGAACTTGTAGAATCATGTTGCACACTGCAACTGATCGAAGTTAGTCTTCCTACCACTGAGAGCTCACTCTGAACTTCTATTGGAACAGCTTGTATTCAGCTTACCAACATCAGCCTATCTGCCTGCCTCTCTCATCTCACACCCTGCACATTGGGGAGCATAATTGGTCTCATTAGGCATCATTATACCTGGGAATATCGGGCTGGCCTTGATAAGGATCCCAATAGGGTTATGAGATCGTACAGGTTGATTGTTCAAGCCTAAACTGTGATAGTCAATGATGTACATGACGATCTCTTGGCTTCCTGATGAAGTAGCTTTCCGTTGCCTGTTCTTCAATGCCCAGCTTTTCTCCAGGAGTTGCCTACAGCACCAGTGTGGATGACCCATTTTTTCTCCAGGAATTACCAAGAGCTCCAGTGTGGATGACCAGTTTTCCTCCAGGAATTACAACAGTGCCAGTATGGATGAGTGAGCCTTTCTCAGGACATCCAACAACTCCAGAGTGGATGACGAAATCACGAAATCATCCTGGTTTTCAGGAGCAGTGACGAGAGTATTTCATCACCATTTTTGTAATCATGCCAGAAAACTTCTGAAGCTTGCAGTCACGACCAAGATAGAAAAAGTCTTGGATAGGAATAAGTCCACCTCAGATTAGCCATCTAAACGTTTTTAAACAAATAAGCTTTCATATTGGTATTACCAGAAATATATCACATTTCTGGTATCACACAACTATTTGTACAAGTGGGGAGACAAAGTTGATGTATTACTCCATTAAAAATTTACACGTTCCATTCTGTTCATATTGCTGGTGTCAGTGATCAAACATGCGGATGGCGGGATAAAATGTCAGGTCCTCCAAGTTCTCCCCAGTGATGAGAAAGAGTAGAGATGTTTTCACCAGTGACATTTCCTGCTGGTGTAAGATTGGGTTTGACCCTTTGACAAAGTATGCTCTTGTACCCAACTCGTTGAGCCAAGGATCACCTTGCCGCTGCGGGTTGACGATGCTGCATTGAGGGATTAACACAAACGGCTTCTTTGTTGGCTTATATTCGTTTTCTCTGTCTCTGTTGGGAGTTCATTCCACACTTACCATTCAGAGTCCTGAATTTCAGCTTTTGAAGTACAAGGCAGTTCCTGTGCCCTAATCCTGGCTTAAGTTCCATTTGCTGTCCCCATCATTCTTTGACAGGCCTGCCCAGATGTAATTGAACCCTCAACGACTAGATGACAGGTGCTAATTCAGTTCACTCACTCACGAGTACGCTTGTTGATCTTCAGTTTCCAAGCAGTCACATGAGAATTCCCTCATTACAGAATGTTGCAGAACAGCCCTGCCATTATGGAGGTCATTTGCATCGTTTACGGGCAGTGCCAGGGAGAAACTAATCAAAACCATTGCGGGAAATATTAGAAACCTTTCCTGATTGGATCCCTGAACAAATGGAAAGCAGCATTTGTGACACATTGGTCTTTAACTATATCAGAAACATTGCCCGATCAGACAATTGGGCTTCCACAGGTCTCCCATTCCCAACACTATCAGCTATCCAATTGGTTTCCAATTCAGAGTCCCTCTAGCCAAATGATCAATGTTGGGGACATGCTCGAATCCCTAATGAGATAACTTAGGTTAGTTACCAGTCAAATGACACAGGATGCAAATGTACTTTAACGTTTTCTGGTTCTAATATTGTTGTGAAGTGCAACTACAACAAGTTTTGTTTCTTCACAAGAATTCTTCATTTCAGAATTGAAAATGTGCCACTCTGGTGAGTTAGAAAGAGAGATAAAGCAGGGCCTATGGGAGGTGTTGGGAAAATAGAACAACAGTTACCTTCTTCAATTGCTTTCCATTCTACGGGTAGATTCAAAAGTTTCTCTCTCATGCCAGTATGCCACAGTATTGTGAATGTAACTCGACAGTTAACTCCATGCTCACAGCTTACGTTAATGCGCTTTTACGCCATACTGCACCATGTACCGACTTCCGCATTGGCATACTGAAAAAATGCCCTTAAAAATTCAAGTGAAATTCACAGGATATTTACAGTCTGCGAAGTGTGAAATTGAGTTGGCTCCATAATCATTCACAATTTCACCGCATGCACACCCTGTGATATTGAAGAGAACTTTGCACGACACTCCAAACATAGTAATACTGCATTACCTAGAGTGCTACCTCGAAGTAAATGCAAGGTTACAAAACTATACACTTTCAGGTAGACCACATGCTAACAGCGAGTACTTAGTCAGCCTCTTCTGGTACTTTACAATTGTGAAACAGCTTCAACACTAATGGAAAATCACTTACAGCGCAGTGGCAAGTACTGCTCAAGGCACATAACTTTTTTGTATTTGTCACACAGGGGAACCAGAAGGGATACTTGACGACACTGTCATCGGCATCGTTTTTACTTTTTTGGTCTCTTGAGACAAGGTGAGATCAGATGTGAACGTCTTCACCAATACATGAATACTAGAGGCTGATGGTAATCCTCATGTCAACAGTGAAATCAAGTGACCTTAAATAGGGATATCATGGATCTCCTTGTAAAGAGTAGAAAGAACCAGAGAATCTGCATGGTGCAAAAAAGCTACCTTCATGAGGAATGGGCAGACCAGTCATTCACCCTCGCCTAATAGGTGAGATGTTCAACCTGGCACGTGCCTGTGTCACAGTGACAGTCTGAATTCACCTTCATCACAGCATCAGCTGCTCTTCGCCCGTATTACTTTAACATTCGAAGTGATATCACCATTATGGCAATGGCGCCGAACAAAATTACTTGGCCATCAACCTCCGAATGGCGATAATCGATATTTGATTACAAGCATCAACAAAGCATCATAGCAATCGGGCAATATTGACAGCGAAAGAAAAGTGCAGGGCAATTCTGAACCGCCATGAATATAGAATTAGGATATTAATTAATTGTGATTTGACAGGTGAAACTTGGCTGTTACCAGAATGAGGAACATATAATAGGGAAATCACCTCATCAATACAAAGTCGTGAGAGCTCATTAGCTGAGGTCATTATGATCTTTCTTTTCAGCTAACGAACCATGGATATCTGAATATCAGAGGAGTAATTGCACACGTTCTTTGTCGTTTTTCAACTTAAAGTGACAAGGCACAACAGGGTCGAGTTTGAGGCCGATGGCTTCTTAGTGGGTAAAAGACTGCAATCGTGGCGGCCTTTTACCTAAGTCTTTTATCCTTCTGGTCATCTGATTGGATGGATATCCCCATTAAGTATTATTTCTAACGTTCCTGGCAAATGAATCAACTGCTTTTCCACTGTGTCATATCAACCATGGGTCCGCTCCTTCGGATTTGTGACCAAGAGGCCATGGTTCTATACCAGGTCATGTTTCCAGACTGACCGCATCGTGTGAAGCACTCAATGAGCTGCCCCTTGAGTTCCCCAGAACGGTTTCTGGAGAGACTTGGTTGATACGTGAAGCATCTTTAACAGTCTGAAGCAGTAAAGAAGGTGCCATAAAAGATACACATTACTAGATCCATTACACAACACATCCACAACACCGACAGATCAGACGAGAAACTGAAACCTCAGCATTTTCCTGAGATAACGTCCACCAACACTACGAAGACGACATGATCCACGAAGCCGAAAAAAAACATCGATTCAATTAAAACAATTGAGGATGAGTCAGCTTTGACATCTTGTCTCATGGCTTCAGGCGCTGATGCAGAAAATGACACTCTGATATCTCAGCTTCCAGATTACATGAAGCAACATCAAACCAAATTAAATCAGATTTGCTTTGTTGCAGTTTGACACAGTTCCTACTCATTACTCACGGCACCATCTTGGAAAACGGAACAATTCGTTTCAATTTCCGCAACCACACTTAGGGATTTGGCTTTTGCCGATCCACAGACTGAGATATTTAGAGTGGTGCAGCGAGAAGAGCTGGTCCATGTCCCAAATACATCTGTATAATAGCAACCTAAAGGGCCTACGAACATGCTCTAAAAGTCAAAAGTCATGAATAGACCACTAGTATTGCTTTAGAGAACACAGCAGACAGCAACATGTCGCAATGCAATACAGGGATAAAACATAAATCATGGCCATAATGGTACGCCGGTTCATAATGCACAACTTAATTGTCCTCCTAACCGAACCAACGCTGGATGAATTATCCACTAATGCAAGAGTTTGGTGTAAATTGAAAGTTAATGACACAGCTGGTAGGGGTCCATGATAGTCTGTATCAGGCTAAGTTTGTGAATTCATGTGTGGAGGTGCACATACGTAATCATGGATCTCGGTGAGCGAATATGAGACTTGTTTGTCCATTTGCCCAATCAAAATATCATGGCAGCCGTCACAAAGCAGCAGTTATCATATCCGCAATAAACCCTAATCATGATATAGTAGCCATCTCTGTCATGGCCGCCATCAACGGGGCGGGTCACTTTTTATACGCTCCCATTATTCATGGAAATAAACGAAGGGATCACGGAGGGAATTCTCGCCAACAGCAACGAAATGGCCAACTGGGACCGATGCAGTTTATCTCTAGCCTCAGCTGTCAAATACTAACACCTCTAGAAAAGAAAATGGACAGTTTAAAATCAAAATGCATGGAGATAATGAATTTATTTCCTGACTGATATCGATAAATCTTCAACGTCACTTAATTTCAGCGTCACCAAGGTAACATATCAACAATGGTTGAATAACTGCATTGTTGGCCATACTTTGTTTTGTTGAATATACATACCGGACTTTAGTATCAATGCATCATCAACTTAAACTACTTTAAAACGATTCCAAGGACAACATTTACGTTATGGGATATCATCTGGGAATTTTTTATATCCTTTTTGATCCGGAAATGAAGGATACATTCAGCAGACCTTGTCAAGTGGTAGTTTTCACATGTCTAAATACCAATGGGATGGACGCAGACACTGTTTGCGAGTCACAGTCTAATAAACATCAGGAAAAATCTCAGTGGTGGTGGGCAGCTAACAAAATCCAACCATCTTTTGCCAGTGGTCCACATAAAGTGGATACACCCATGACTGATCTCATCAGACTGAGCCATTTGGGAAAAACGTGTGATTGAGTGCTGAAACAAGTGGTAAAGAATGATCCATAAACATACAGCAACAACACCAAACTAAGATGATGATACCAGTCGATCATGCACGACCAGATCAAATGTCCTAAAATCATCGTAATCACAGGCTCAATGTTTTATAGATGACTCCGATCTGAAAACCAAATCAACAGATCATCTCTATGAATAATACAAAGAAGTATACCACAATCACACTTCGTCACGAAACAGCCGACAGCCGACTGGTGACTTGTGGTCTCATGAAATATCACCAGTTGATTGGACACCGTGATTGACACTGAGAGATATGCCAATTGGAGAGGCGATGAAGTTTATAGTCATATGTGACCAGCAATGCCAAAGTTAGATGACCGCAGAAATAATCTGATACAAATCTTGTAGTCAATACAAGAGCCAGTTTGTGAGTTCGTCCACAGAGGGTAGAGCATGAGAAGGTGGGGGTTGCAGCACAGCAGAGAGACCAGACACTGGATATGAATACCCAACATCTTCCACGTCAATATTGACTACAGACATGTCAGAATCAGCTTGTCAGCAGACACTCCATTCATGTAGCATTTCTGAGAAGTGTGCAGGAGGCATATCTCACTTCATTATCATTCACACTTCTGATACTACAAGAAAAATAATCACAGCATATTCTTGCTTTGTGAACCAAACTTCTGACCTAACACTGAATTCATGGAGGACTTCTCACATCCACAACCGAGAGTTTTCAAACCTCGTGACACTTCGTTACTCTATAAATAGGAAACAGGCTCTCATCTGCTGTTGATAGCAACTTGAAATATTCGCTGGACAAACATGGTGCGATTGATTCTCAGCAAGCGTCGTCACGTTTCCAATCGTCACATGCAAACCAGATTCGTTTTCGTATTATTCAGGATTGAGCTTTGGGTAATAAAATATATCATCGACAGGAAATTACCAGGCTTCAGGAAGTGCGTAACGGCCGTGATGGTCCTAATGACAGATTTACCAGGAGGGAAATGTGGCAGGGAATACGTAACTAGGTGTGCCCATCATTATTGGGGGGATTGAAACACTGACATTTATCATCAAGACAGAACTTATTATTAGAACAAATGATTGACTTGGAAATGACAATAGAACTGACTCCGGCTGCAAACAGAGTTTTCAGACTGCAGAAGTCTGTTGATAATGTCAGGCAACACAATGTCGATGACGACCATCAGGTAGTAAAACGGCAGGCTAAGAAATAAAACACTCTTTTTCTTGGGTGACCAGGCACTTATTGCAGCTTCACCTGTGGTCAAAATTCAACAGCACAGAGACAGAGTGTGAATTGTAGACCTGCCTGGTGTAGGCCTGCCTGTTTGGCAATGCTGCCTGAATCTGTTCGCTAATATCTCCCTCCAAGTCACATAGAAAGCTTTTAAAATTGATGACGTGATTCC
>NMRB01001124.1:132420-160780 GCA_002633025.1 Notospermus geniculatus | reverse complement strand
GTGTAAATCGTTGACACGAACTTCAAACGGTTTGTTCAAAACGTTTGCCGAATCTGGCGACCGAGGAGGATGGGTCGACGGAACACAGAGGCCTACATCAATTTTATGATCGAAACATCCAACTTTGGCTGGGTGCTTGAATGCACAAAGTACATGTACGACATGATTACATAGATGATGGTATTCAAAACAGATCATGATGAATTCATTCCAATCGATCGACCTCAGAAGTCAAGTGCTTATGACCTCAGAAGTTGAAAATGAAAATAAATTTATTTCATGATCGAGATGAAGCACCATACACCAATGTGTACAATGGTGTACCGGTACATGATCAGTAGGCCAAGACATAGCCTAAAAACCGATGAAATAATAGTTAGGCCTATTAGACATTAAAATGAAAATGCCACTAAAACAGATAATGATCAATTCATTCCAGACAATCAACCTCAGAAGTCAGTGGTTACGACCTCAGAAGTCAAAAATGGAAATAAATTATTCATCATCATGTATAAAGGACATCTTTACACATAGGCCTGGGCTATAGGCTAGGCCTGGGCCTAAAATTGATAGGCCTACCCGGTACGCCTAGACGGACATAGGCCTAACGGAGGATGAGCTGAAGGACTGAAAACCAATGCCGACCTGAAATGTCAACGACAGTATATAGGCCTATCAAATTCACTACCGATAGGAGCCTTTGATACGGAAAGAATGACATGCACATCACGACATGTAGGCCTATCGCTCCCGCAATGCACTATGACGCCAAAAAAGCAAAAACGTTTTCATTTCGTTTGGATTTTGTTTGACACAATTTGAAAACGTTTTTGCATTCTATTTGGCACATGAAAGAAACGTTTGCTTTTCGTTGGGCAGATAAACGTTGCTCTTCGTTGCGGGTACTTTTCGTTTGGGGAGAATTCGTTTCAAATCCGTTTTGAAAATCGTTGGAAAATCACTTCAGTTTCGTTGGACTTCAAAAATTTCAAACGATTTTGAAACGATATTGATATTCGTTTCAAACGCGTTTGAAACGAAAACAATTTGGAGACGATCCCTTAATAAATAGCTTTGTTGACATAATATTAGCAAGTCACAACATAACACAAAATTAACTACTTCTAATCATACACCAATACATAATAAGTCATAAGTTACAGTATGATTACTTAAGTATATGAAGACAACAACGGAGTGAATAAATTAAATTGTTAAACTGAAAAACATCATCAAGTCTAAGCTACTTCCATCAGCTGTCAAAAACTCCAGCATAAACTAGTTCAAAAATTGATATAAAGAAGGGCAAATGAGCACCTCCACTTTTGTTCAAAGCATTTTCATCCGCTCTGCGAATTCTGAATGTACATACAGTGCTAAATTAAATTACTTCTATATTAAAAGGATTCCTACAATATTTGTTGACCTGAATTATTCTTCCTCAATACAGCTGGGTGCATTGACTTTAGTGGAAAACTGAGATACTTGGAATAGAATGTGTATGTCTGTTTAGTATGAACTCGTAACATGGTTCAGACATTCATTTGTTAGGAAGAATCAGCCGTGACGAATGACCAAGGTACAACTTGAATACAACCAAAGGCTGCATTTTATCAAACACAAGTAAAAAAAGACTGCTAGTCTATGACAGCAAGCTAGGGCACCTTGTAAGAAAGCGAGATCATTTTAATGAGCAGTGCATTGCCAAAATCAATAGAAGAGGCAATAATAAAGACAGTGATTCCATTTGACTTGTCTGCCATAAGTATTCCTAGCTGAAAATCTAAACGATCTAAACAGAACTCCTCACCTTAATAGAACATTTGAGGGCACTCAGCATGATGTTGACAAATGAGGTCAGGAAGACAGACAAACCTTCTCTGCAACAACACACCAATTCGCATGATCATAATATGTATCAACAACATTTAAGCCAGGGACATACTTCGTGATTAACCCATTCAATTCGCCATCTTTGAACACATGATAATATCGGTGATATGTAGGTGATTTTGGTCCCGGTTCGGCTGCATCACTGTCAGTTTCGATTCGTTGATCAAGAAGGCTTTCAGCACTTGTTGCATCAACAGATGTCATGAGAGATAGCTCTGGAATGCATCCATTCGTGAGGTTTGGTTTCCTCATACTCACCACGGGCAGTGAGCGACGTGACTGATCCACATGAGGCATATTGTCCAAATTGCGTCGCAATGCCTGCAGTTCAAAACTGTGACGTTTAAGCTTGCGGCGCTGCTCGATTGTCTGAAGTTTCTTATGTTTAATTTTCGGTACCGTGTCAGCTTGTTCCAGTGGACTTATCTGATCTCTTTCTGATTGTTCTGTGCTGCCTTTCTCCTCCAACGGATCCATCAATGGAGGAGGGTATGAAAAACCATTCAAAGAGCGTTCAGGTTTATCATCACTACTGTTTCTCATTAATCTTTCTGACTTAAACAAACATGGACTACTTATAGATGTGAGATCAAGCATGGAAGAATCAATTGAAGATTCATCAGCAGAATAACCATCCCGTTCCCGTATCTCGCCGCCAGGGCTGGGAACGGCCAACTGGTCCTTCCTTACAGTTTCGTTGTACGTCGGATCAGATAGGATGCGGCCCCTGAAGGTCTTTAAGCTGCCCCTGCGAGAATCACTCCCTGTTTGGTCTGTTGACAATCTCCTGGTCAACATTTCTGGTTCGCCCTTTTCAAAGATTCCACTCCTGATATGTGAGCACTCGATGTTGCTGCTGCTATCGTTTGTCTTATTGCTACTCACAACACGAGCAGGAACGGATTTCGATGCGGCCAACTTCTTGTGTTTGTTTTTCACTTCATCCTCTAACTCGCCATCTTCCTTCTGGTTCTTGTCAGCCGCAACTTTCTCCATCGTTGTAATGGCTCCCTTCCCCTGAAACACATCATCACTCTCTTCTTCATCATCACCCAATGACGAGTTGCCTTCATCCGACGCAAAGTCAACCGAACTTGAACGCCCTTTCTCAGTATTCCTGCGGCTCTGCAGATAAGACAAGGCACTTTCAGTAGACTCCTGTCGAGGTAGCAGAGTACTGCTCTGAGGGAATTCGCGGACTTGAAAGCGCTGCCCGTCGGGCATGAGAGTTGGTGAATCTATAGGTGGCCATGGTTTATCAAAAATATGTGACTCGTTCTTGACAATGTGTTGAATTAATTGCCGATACAAAGAATCTTTCAAGTATTTCTTCTCCTCCTGCATTTCCTCCACATTGTCACTTTTCATCTCAAGCTTGGGTACTTTCACTTTAGAAGATTTTGATGGACTTAGTAAGTTCATGAAATTCGCTTTCAGTCTATCTGGTAGTGACATCTTTCTGTCCTGATCGCAGTCAGGATCCTGTGTATCATCCTCCCCAACATTGCCTGCCGTGCTAACATAGGAACCAGAACTCGATGCCTGGCCAGCAACATCACCAGAAATAAAGTTCAAAATGGTTCTCTTTTTCTTCTCAGTGTTTCCCAACAGTCGACCAGCTTCCGATGCCACCGCTTGTATGTCCGAAGGGGATGGATTAGAGGGCGATCGCAGCTCAATATTTGGTGGAATGAAGCGAAACATTTTAGACTTTCTTGGACTACCGAGCAAATCTGTCTGAGAATTCTGCTTTTGGAGACTTTTTAAGCAGCTCGGTCTCTCAACGGATTCCTCTGTGCCCGACATGGCAACCAAACTGACAATATTTTGACAAAGCTTCTCCTTCTCTTTTACTATTTCGATGCTGTCACAGTGGTTTGGGAATCCTGGGATATTAGTGGTCATATCGTCCAAGTCATCATCGCTTAGGGAACTCGTACTCTGAAGACATGATTCTCTCTTATCTAGCATCTGTTTCCCTGAAAAATGAAGAAGGTAAATGTAGTGTGATCCAATTGTATCCTGGTTGCATTCTTGCAGTTCATTTGGCACACATCAAATTTTAACCCCTAACTGCCAACATTACAACAGAGTTATTACAAAGAAAAATACAACATTACCTCTTCTTCTCATGTATTTTGTCTGCATGTTCCAAGGCACCAGGACATCCTGAGCATCAAACTGAAATGGAAAAAAGAAGCATTGAACTTCAAAAGCAGCTTCAGAAATGTCTTAAACCTGAGGTGCACAACCTTAGCTCTCTTTGACACACCACCCTACTTGCTTCTCTTCACAAGGAGACACAGCAATGGATCATGATACAGGTAGCTCGGACTTCACACTAGCAATCCCACCCAAATTCAGTGATGTGTTGGCCAAGGTGCCAGTAATTTACCGTTTACTCATTTGACCCAAGGATCGCTTGTCCTTGAAAAATAAGTCCAATGGAACTTTTTGCCATACAAACATGTTCAACTGACCTTTCTTCTTGTCTGCTCCATGGCCCACACATAAACCATGATCTTTCCACCAGGCTGCAGAATACGTGCCAACTCCCGTAATGCGGCCACCCGCCGCTCAACCGTCGCAAAGTGATGAATGACACCAATTGATATGATTGCATCAAACGCATTGTTCCTGAACGGCAAGCGAAGGTTGTCACATGACATCACTTCATGACGATCATCACGCGCTGCTTCCACAAGTTTTTGGCACCGATCACAGCCCAATTTGAAGATGGATTTATTTATGTCAAAGTACCTGCCATTGCCACATCCTGAAGAGAGAAGAATCCTATTGAAATCAACACAAAGGGTACTTCCAGTCTTGTAAGGTACGTCAAAATGGAATTTCAAACACTGCATCCCAGAGATTCAAGTAGAAGCTGACAACTTACCAACATCAGCTACCAGCGATCCTGGTGGCAAATTCTCCAAGAAGTGGGCCACCTTTGGCCATGCCTTGTGTCGTGTGTGACTGAAGTAAGGTGCAATACTGTCATACACTTTGTAGACATATTTCTGTTCGAGTGCGAGCGATGTCGCCTGGCGGTCCATCCTCCAGTTGACTCAGGGCCTCACGGATCGTCATGGGTTACAACTGAAGTGAAAAACGAGATTTGCTGTCAGCCAACAAACCATGGATACAAGATATAAAGCAAACAGTGCCAGAAAAACTGCAACTAGGTGGTGTCCGATCCTCATCCACATCTTTGTAAAAACTGTTCACACCATGGAACACGGTACCAGTATAATGAGTTGATGTACCATCAGAAACTTCTCAGGAACTTGACCGAACACATCAACAATTCGAAGCTGGAAGTTGATGACGTAAACAGCGGATGTTGTAGGCAGAAGAGCAAATAGCAGTTAGCAGAGAACACAATAACAGAAATGACATGTCATTTGTTAATTGAAACACAAGCACCTATCAAAAGAAGGACAACAATGCACCTGACAATGACAACAGTCAGTGTGCAAAACATATGATAGTGTAGTTAGGTAAGGAGATGAAGATATCACCTGCCTTGACAAGGAGGAAATGATTAACCTTTTCACCAGACTCAGGTTATTTAATGACTGACAGAAATCAATAGCAAGTCTCTTCCATGTATGAGGTAATGATGATGGATATGCTTGCTTACTGATGAAGTTCGTCACAACGTTAGAGAAGTTGGTGGTTCTGTGGCATCGCAAGTACGGTTTGGTACATGTAGTTGAGAATCAGAATAAGATAAGAATGTGTCGATTCTGTGGCATGAGTTATGATCAGACTGCATGATACCAAAAATTTATAAGCGAGCCTGGTACCTAATTATGAACCACTGCTCACAAATTCAACATATTATACGGAAATCAACTCCAGCATGCCCAGTATTTGGAATGTTTCTGGGTCATTTCCGATTGCTGGTTTCCAATCAAAGTGACTAAACCTTAATTTCTGAAAAAGTCTTCTGGTCAATCAACTATTTTATGTAATTTGCCTCAGAGTAGATTCATGCAATGCAGCTGTAACAAGATAATATTCATTTGATTCTATGAATAATAATACAACTCTGTGGTTACGAATAAGGAAACCAGAGCACGGAATGGTTGATCAATTATACATGAACTTGCAATTGCATGAAGATAACTTAAGAAATCTTCAAAAGCCTGCATTGACAATACCGCTGTCCATACTAGCGCATCTTTTTTTAATGCTGTGGTGCCTTGAGAATGATTTGTCAAACACACTGATATACCAACTGTTTTTCCAAAAGGCTGGTGTAGCAGGTATCGCGATACCTATTTGTCATATCATCATCAACATTCCTTTGGTGCTGCCATCCTTTCCAACTTCCCCAGAGGAGAAAATGTCAAACATGATACAAATGTTCGTAAACTTGATCTGCAGTCCAATTATAGTCCAGGGATGGAGTTCAAAACACCCACCTTTCGGCACGATGAGATTAAGCACACTTACACCCTAATTTAAGTCAAAAATAGACATGATGACTCCTTGTCATCTCTGGCTGAGAGCATGTCCCACTCGACACAAAAAAGTGTACCGGGTATGTCTTCGGGCAAATCTCTGAGACCAGCAAAGTGGAACTAAATTATCCGTTCTCATGTATGATCAGCAGACTGAGATGATGATCTTATATAGTAATATGAAAACTCATAAGACTTCTCGTAAAAGTAACCAGCAGGACTGACTCAGCTGTTTTATTGAGAATGAAAATAGCCAATGAACTCTTTTTAAACTGCTGTACTTGCTGTATCTCATGTTCCACATTGTTTGAAAAACTTTTCGTCGTGGTATTAAAGTTTACAAATGATACATCCAGTGACCTTTTCTGACATTATCGATGGATTAATTTTTCATTATTTGCTTAGTGTTGTTGAAAACAACAGGTACGTCCTTCCTAAGGAATACTCGTTCAAGGACCGAGGATTGGTCTGGGGGTGACAAATGCCAGGCTTGTGATGAAACTAAAACTATGGTAAGGGTAACATACATGGTCCAAACCCACCCGACTAACATCAATTTGTATTGCAAACAGAGGGGGTCATGACTGCCCCTGAATTTCTGAATTTAAAGGCATTCTCTCACCGTAACAGTTGGCTTTAAACCATTTGACAATAATTCACCTAAACACTTGAAAACTGCCATGAATATTTCATCTGAAAGCCATTAATATTACAGAGATCACTAATTCGATTGGGAAAATGCCCGTAATCATCTTCGCCTCAGGAAACAAGTCAGCACGTTCATAACCCTCAAACTACATTAGTGAATATCAACTGATTACCGCGTGGAGGAAACAGGAAGTCAGTGAGATGGTTGCCAGGTTCCAGTCTGAGAGGACTGGTTGAACTTAGAGGAGAGCAACCGCTGCATAGGAAATAGAAACTTGTATTGACATGCAATAGGCTAGCAGGCATAAAACAACATTTGCCAAACATATAGCAAATTTCCTGCAATGACAGTTCTGATAAGAATGTCAGAATATGACCATTTACAGTGTCCGATTGTAGAAACATGAGAGCACTCAGCTTTGAATATGTAACAGGAGGTGGGCAATCAATGAACATGACACGGGTAGACAATGACAGTGGAAAGTTACATAAACAGTTAATGAGACTTCTCAGGTTCAGAAATCTGCATGTATAAGATCCATCATTGGTATGATTGGTTGCAGCAAAAAAAACTTAATCTTGCAAGTTTTGAGCCAACAGTTTCTTTTAAGAGCTTCCTGTGTTGTCATGGTTGTGGTAAACTCCCTACGCAGTACCGCACCCCCTTCAGTTTACCCCGCTCTCCACAACTGTTTCACTTGGATATGTTCACTGCGTTTGGTCCACAGATGGTGCTGAAGTTTCGCACGATTTTTGTAGCCTATGATCACCAAAATGTCCTTCCGTTGGATTTATGAACTATTCAACGCTTCCTTCTGTTGTTTTTGTGTCAATTTTAAAATTTATCCTTTATTTTTGCTCCTATCGTTCGATCGGTAATGGTGCAGCCATCCTGTCTTGTTTTGTTCTTGCTACCAGATGATCACATGATCTGCTCAGCAAATGAAAAAGTGTCTCAGGTCTTGCTTGGTTATGGGTTGCTTGGCACTCTCATTGGTCTAGTCTTTCAGTGCCATCTGTTGACCAAACGCAGCGAACATATCCAAGTGAAGCAGTTGTGGGGAGCGAGTAAACCGAAGGGGGCGCGGTACACAACTGTGTAGGGAGTTTAGGTTGTGGTTGAGTCTTGGAGGAGGACTCATCTTGTTATCTTATCTGCCCACAGCAGCATGGCATTCAAATGAACCCCTCCCCCCCAAAAAAGAGTTGTTCAGCTCAAGTAAAAAACACCAACAAGGAACATACATATCGACAGGACAATCAGAAATTATGCAAACTTACAATATCCAAATTGTCTCATTTCCTCAAACTATCCCAGATCAGATATTGACAATTCTGGCACCAAGGACACTAACTGAAGTGAGTTGTCCTCCGCACTGACTTCTGACAGTGTGTAGTCGTCTACCAGTGTTAGTCCAAGCACAATGATTATGATTCTGTATCAAAAATCTCTCATTTCCTCAATTTTTCATCAGTAAGACAGTTCATCTCATCCTCACAGCATTCACACAACATGACCAATGACTCATGGGAAAAGCAAGCAACGAGTAATTCCCAGTTGTCATGACAACTACATAAACATATATCCTACGCAGAAAGTTGCATGAGCCAATCATGAGCCAGTTGAGTAATTAGCAATCCTGTCAGTTCACAAACAGCACAATAAAGAGCAAACCTTGACAAATGACATGAACACTTTATATATGTTATTTGTGAATCAACTGACGCCTGCACACTTTTCACAGTTGCCTGAAATTGCCAGCTGGAATGTGATGGTGGAGAACCAAACAAGATTTGAGATTTAAAGACCAAGATAAAGATCCCAAGTTCAGGAACGGACTGAAGATCCCCACAAAACAAAACGAGACGAGATGGGTGACTACAAGCCAGGTTGGCCAAAATTTAACACAACTGAAACAGGTGTGAACCTTACTGAAATCAACTCAACGTGACAAGGGCAAACCGGACATGTTCAATATTTGGAACAACTGTACCATTACACAAACCTGGAAATGCAAATGACATGACTGGGAAGTTAGACAGGCAGACACAAGAATGCATCTTACTGGTTATCTGCCTCTTCCAAGAAAAACCTGTCCTGGTATTATGACAACAGTGCACATAAGCTACATCACTCCATTCTTCTTCCTATGCACACAGTAAATGATATACCACCAGATATCAGAACAAAAGAACATGAATCTGAGGCCTAGATAATCCATCAATGCCAAGATCAATGACGAACACAAAGAAATATTTGACCTGTGAGATGCGATCATACCAACTACAGCGGTGCTAAATCTGGGGAAAATGGGAAGCTATGATGACAGAAGAGGATATTATCTGGTATTGGAGGTTGAGATGAAAGACAAAAGCAATGTGCAGGGTTCTCGGCTTTAGTCAAGTTGTCATGTCAGCAGAGCTTCGGTGAATTCTGGAGATTGACTTCTTGCTTATTATATCACCAGAGCTGTAAGAGGTTTTTTGGGTAAACCTGTGAAAAATCTACTGGTACTAAGTTTTGGAAACAATCTTCAAGGTTGGGAGAGGATTTGAGAGCGAGAACCACTTACAGGCAGGCGAGAGTACCTTTTATACTTATCTTCCCCATACCGTCTCCAGGTTATTACCGGGTATCTAGTGCATTCCTCATGAACACTGTCACAACAGTTGGCAAGATGACGCAGTATTCTACATGAAGTCCTGCTCATCTGTATCAATGCAAAATCATCAGTTCCCTGGTCAGCACAATAGCCAACAATAATAGCGACAGTGTTAATTGCAGAGCCAGTGCACATGTTACATGTCATTAAATCAGAACAGAAATTGGTGTGAGCATGACAAAGCGAGATATCATGATTAGGAAATAGTACTTGCTCAAGCTGCACTACCGGTATTATATTTACTCTAAGATGGTCTGAAAGCATCATGAGTGCTGAACCAACTCATTCTTGTGCTGGTGTTCCAAACAGCCCAGGAAAAAATGAACAGACATGACAGAGCAAGAGCTGTGATTATACCCCTTCAATGGAGAAGCACCAGATGACTTCATGTAACTCTTACAATACTTTCATGAGTACATCAGATTCAGTTACCGGTACTGTCAACATGAACTCTGGAATCTACCCTTATTTTCCATGAAGTATAAAAAACACCAGCTCAGAAGAAATAACGCTGTGTCCATGATTTCTTATAACACCTGCTGAATCTTGGCAGAAAGACAAAATGTTTTTATTCTGTTAAAGCAGAAGACCAAACAAGGATTACAGCTTGAGTATGTCTCATGACGTCATCATTCTCGACATAAAGACATCAAATATAAAGAGAGCCAGTTCTTTGAATAGCTTTCTTAATAGATTGGCTATTCCATTAGGGTTGTATCAGAGCTTTATCATATATTGATTTGCTCATTGTAATAACTCTCAAAATATCAAACGACAACCAATTCACTCTGACATCAACCATGGTCATGATGGTACAGATAATATGAAAATAATACTACACTTACATCTTAAATTGAATTTCAGTCACAGCTAGCACAATACTATAGCATCAGACACGTCCAACAGGTCCCAGGTCCATTTCTCAGCAGGGTGGGTGACTATTCTCAACTACAACAGGCATGATTGTGGTCTGAAAGGATAAAGTGAGCACTCAATGAGACGTGTTTCCGGTCTGACGCTGTATAATACTTTAAAAACCTTTGAAAGTGTATTTCAATCAAATTAAAAGTTCCGATTGTAAGTAACACATCATCTAACATCAGATATACCGGTATTCAACTTTTATTGCCTTTTTTAATTCTCATCGGTAAATGTCATAACCATTTGCTGATTGCCGATAGCAATGAAAAGTAGCAGTAAGGAGATCATGTAACATAACAAAGTGGTGTAATCCAACAATTTGTATATATGAAAGAAAATATGACTTCCATATTTTAAAAGTCAGTGGACTTTTCTTATGTAGCGAATGAATGAAATCTGACAACATGACCTTTGGAATGAAGAAGTAAACATATGGAGGAAGAAGATTCAGGTGGGAAATGAAGCAACAATATGATAATGTCTATTACCGGTATACTCGGGCACCTTCAGGTTAGAAAGATTCCAAGTGTGGTAAAAACAGGAATTGATGTTCTGACGACTGTCAGACTGTACACTGTACTACTCATCTATTGGACTCAGCCAGTTGTCAACAGCATTTACCAGCAAGTGAAAAGAAATGATACATCAGGCCAGAGAATGGTATTCAAGCGAGCTAGATTAAGCTTTAGTACACGAGAGGTGAGAGCAAATAGCTGGACGTTTTAAGTAGCTCAGCTGCCTGAAAAAGCGAAATGTTTATGTGTGGGCTTTGACAAGCTATTTATTCAGTAGAGTGCATTCAACTTTTCAAGACAAGGATCAAACACTGATATTTGGCCTTGTGGCTACTTATTCACCAGTAGGCCCTAGGCCAGCCTGCAATTCATAGTACGCCTGAAATGGCCTAATTCACTTACAAGTTGGCTTGCTTATGACATGTATAACCCATCATATCCCTTTTCCATTTCACATGATTTCTTGAAATGGTAGCCCTCGGTCAATGTCTAGTGTTGGTACCAGGACCTGGAACAAAGAAACGGAGGGGCTAAAATAAGAATGAGGCTACTGCAGCTCTTCTTCCGTTTTTTTGAGAGAGACCTATAAAAAATAAGTTCGCACTGTTGGTAAATGACGTGATGTGCCATAGTAAGAACTCCGATATTAAGATAACATTCATGGTAGCCCGAGTCTTTATTATACCTCCATGCCCGAGGCTAAAGTTTAGAATCCCCAATTGGAAATGACGTTACTCCATGGCACACGATGGAAATCCTATTGTAATATGACTTATTCCGTCAATCAACGACCTTTTTTTGGGCACTGATCGCAGATTCTAAACTCGTTCAGCCCTAAAAGTAAAACAGATTTGGAGGATGGAGAGAATCTCTCCATCCTCCAAATCGAGATGAACGAGTGAACAAGTAGGCGATGTCTCTGCCCACTCAGAAAACATCCAGCCTTTTCTTAGATTCTATGCTTGGGGCCTATGCGTTTACCAAACCAACCCAACCCTTGGAGGAATAACACTGACGTCAGTAATTCCTCCAACCCCAAGCCCAACCTAATACATTGTATACTGCTATCACTGTGTAGGCCTACCACTACACTGCACGTTGGTTATGGCCGTCGGCCAAATGATGAGTCGCCGATTTCACTGTATTTCAGGTATTTCATGCACATAAAATGTGGATTATAAGCCCTAAGTGCGGCTTTTAAATAAGTTCACCATGGTCCATTCGATGCAAGTTCAGTACTAAAGCAATTGATCGAAAAAACTGACCTAATGACTGAATGGAGCTCACGCCAGGCAAGCAGACGTAGACTGGTCACTGCTCTCGTAATGCTCCGGTATACAGTAGAACGGCGCACAACGAGGATGTAGGATCAGTCTTTATTATTCTTCACTGGTGTAAAAGGAATTTGAGTCCCCTGGAATCGAAGTCCGGTTATATTGTTTGCTTGACTATTGAATTACCGGTACAATAAAAGGCAATAGTAACCATGACCGTTGGATAAAACCTTACTGACTATTGTAATCCAGACCACTCGAGGGTTGGAATGAAGCACCCATCTAGCATCCCCCTCTCATGTTGTATTCTGCGCAAGACAGCATCAATTCATGATACAACATTAGTAGAGGCAGCTTCTGAGCCAAAGTTGAGCATCTATGTGACAGGCCAGGGTTGTTTTCTGTTGCGTAGTTTTTGTGCGACTTGCTGGAGATTGTAGTTTCATCATTTGATTACCTGACTGAGCTGCTGCTGTGAACTGCAGTGGGACTTGGACAATTGGACCAAATCATTCCTTATCAGAAAAGCCACATACCTGAGGAATACGCCTGAGCTCAGGGTCCATAAGTCAAAGTGTGATACTTATCTTTTGTGTTGAACAAAGGATAAGTGTCACACTTAGACTTAAGTAGTTTTATGAATATGCCCCCAGGCCTCCAGCGAAGGTGAATCAACAATGGTAGATGACGCAGTGTTATCCAGTATATGAAATGAATAAAACACTTGAAACTGATTATACTACATTCAAATGAATCCATTTATTATGATTGTTGCATGCCGCCCACATCTCTATCCAAGGTACAACAGGTTACTCAGTAATGAAAACTTGGTGTCCTCAAATCCATGTGTATCATTTTTGACCACTTCATAAATTACAGTGCTTGATCTCCACAGTTTTTTTCCTTAGACCCAATCAAAGGTTTCATGACCCAATAACCCATGTACCCCTCCAGAGATAAGGAGAGTTAAAGACAGTAACATAAGTAAATTTGATGACCACCAAATGATTTTACACAATTTGATAGGTTTTCTCCTAAAACTGACTGCTTTTCCAAGGAATAACAAGGCATCGGGTTCCACATAGACCAACTCGCACATGTACATGTATAATTGAAATATGTTTAAAGCTCAGCAGTTTTTTTGCAACACCGACATTTCCGACAGGATTGAGAACCAAATCAAACAAAGGAAATCACAACAGGTAGGTGTATCGGGTAGGATTACACAGCGATGTCACATAATACCATAAATAAAGTGTCTCATCTGTTGTTGGCTGAATTGGCATGCTGTATATCGACATGAAACAACCACTGAGATTTCTAAGCTTCGATTTGGAAGACACCCTGAGTGAGTCATCATGAACATACGAACTGGGTCAGGGGAAGTCTTTAAAAGGGACTCCCGAGCTGCAAATTTTCATTAGTACACTGTAATTGACATCAACTTTCTCGAATTCTGTCAAATCATACCCATGTTCAATCTGCTTTTGTGTCAACTTTTATACATGTATCCAGGGGGATCAATGGTTTTTTGCAGGGAAGGTCTACGGCGGCAGTTATGCCTTGGTAAAATAGATCAATTTCTGGCCTCATGAAAAACAACTGGCTGCCGACAGCAAGGGTCCAGACCCTCCCTTCTTGGTATAATTGCCTGTTTGGCGACCATCAAACAAAATGCTGAATTTGTGAAGAGTTTTCCTAAGGTACATCTGATGTCCTAGAAGCACATATGACCAATCAGAAAGTGTTTCACATTCTACTATGGGTAGTTTAAAGCCCCATAAAATGGCCTGTCATTTCTTAGGGCTGGTGAACAACTTCAAATGTCAAGCTATTAACCACTCCATGATCACCCTTCATAAACTCAGCTGATATACCATATATAATGCAAACCAGTAACTACGATCTTTATGATAAATATAATAAATAGACAGGACATCAACAACACACTTTAAACAGCAGACAATGGCTATGATAACTCAAGTCCTCCCTGTGCAAATACTGCTACCAAAGCCCACAAACCAGTGAATTTATGCAAAGAAATTGTTAACTCTGAAATGAAATATACACCAAATAGACACAGTCTAGAGAAATGGCAAGTGAGACTACAATATCTGCTTATGGATGAATGAAATGGAATGTTCTAAGAATACACTGCCGTGATAGTAAGTGTGACAACACACTTATCAACGTAACTACCCATTCTCTCTGTTCTATTCAATCCGAGATCACAACTGAACAAAAGGTCCATTTTGATTGCTGAAACTGCCACAAATTTCCTTCGGACTGACAGCCGGCCACAAGTTTCAGCTACACTCTCTCCTATACCAAGGTTCTTGTCGGGGGAGAGCATCAGCAATCTTTTCTGTGCTTCTCATTCATATCAATTATGCTGTTCCCAAAACCACCTACTGTTGATTTAGTGTCATAAACCAGTTATCTGCTGTTGTCCGTGTGCTGCAGCAACGCAAACCCTCCTCAGCATGGACTTCATCAGAACTAGCCTTCAGTGGAAACAACTGATATTGCTTAACAGGGATGATTTGATTGGGAAACTGAGAAACATGCCTGAAGTGTCTGTGACAGTGAGAAGCGGAAAAGCTCCACAGAAAATATCTGGTCATTTCCACAGCCTGATATAAGACAAATAATATACACGAGTTGTCCTCTCACACATTGCCATGGTGCCTGCCATAAACAGTAACAAACCCATTCTGCAGTATCTCTTGCTCAACTGAAGTGCTAGCTTCTGAATTATCCCGTCAGCTACATGCATGTAGGCTTATCCCAACACCTCTTATATTGCATGCAATACAGCACAATAATAAAATCTACTTATAAATGAAATGACTAATATGGCACTTGCCATGATGATGAGAAAGACAACAGCAAGTGAAGTTACTTTTAAAAAGTAGGCAAGACACAAGGACACAGTACTTAAACAAGAATGAAGTACCGGTAATATGTCCTGAATGTGTGGACCCGCATAGCCTGATGCAGATTGTTTGTGGTTCAGAAACATAACTTAGTTAGAATCCAGCCCAAGTAAGGATGAAGATGATATGAAGACAGATGAACTATTCAATACACAATATACAGATAAAATTCTACATGTTGAATAAACACAGGTGCAGATGGCACAATAATGTAACTCAAGTTAAATTGATCATCAATACAGGAAGGCTGGTTATTTGCGATGATGACTTACTCGTACCCCAACTCCAGATCTTCCTTAAGTACCAGTATCAATGATGACCATTTCTGTTCTTGGTGAAATGTGAACAAGAAATCATCACACCAAACTCATTTGTCTATACATGTAGCTGTGTAGTTATTGCCCGAAGCCAATGCCAAGTACACTCGAATGAATGTTTGTTAAGTACCTACAATAAAGAACCCCTTTTCAGATATTTTTCCTTGAACATGGGTGCTGCCATCTACACTAGGGTCCGACTGCAACATGGTAAGACTTGTGTCTGACGCACTATCCCAGAAGATTTTTAGATCCAGCTAGCGGGCTTCCTAAATAACCCTAAAGGTCAGGTAAATCAGGTACATCACCAAATGAACTTTGGCTATGAAACCTTCCCTGTCTAGTGTACAGAGAAAGTCATCGATCACAAAAACCAGGAGAACTTAATGTCCCTTTGGCCTTCATCAGAAAAAATGCATTAACTGTCAATAACTGAGAACTGGGTTCGAAGATAACACACAACCATGATTATCAATTTACACAATTTACAAATCTGCCCAACAAAATATAAGAATGAAGATTTCTGGTGTAAAGACTGAAGTAGCCCTTGTTTCTATGTGCAAAAAAACAGTGACATAACAGCCTGAATATATTATATGACTAACACCAGAAATAAATAACGAGTTATTTATTTCTGCTAACACAAAAAAGCATTAGAGATGTTTTGCTCTCTCTGAAAATACACTCAATGACCAATTTTTTTTTAGGAGAGAATGTTCAGAGAGGAAACAACACACTCGACCAATACTAATGATAGGATGAAGAGCTAAAATCTCATGATGAATAAATAAACACAAATTTATAATTAATAGCCAATTAATTCTCTGTTTACGAATAGCCAAACCCTCCAAGAAGACAAGAGGGAGTAATGTTGGTAAAATCTTAATATCTTCTTAATATGAAAACAATAATTAAAGAAATATTCAAAATTTGCTATAATCAAGTTGATTATTTTACAGATGGCAAAAATAAACATTTTTGACAATATTTTCTTCTTCACGAAACGTGGACAGGATATTTACAACTTTCTTCTTTATGCTATACAAATGTATTCTTTATTTTATACTTTCTTCAATTGATCGACCCACTTTATTAGACATGGCCAGCCTTTCAGGAAGGCTAATTTTCAAACATTACTGCAACAACGATTTTGTTAAGTCCTGAACATCCGAGGAAGAATATCCTACACCCTGTACAGACACAAGCATGATACAGGAAACAGAAATGTGTAAATATGTTCAAATTTGCCAACATAAACTTGGCATTTAGATTGAAAAACCATACATAGAGGCAACCTGGGGCAAATGAATTTTACATCTGTTTTTGATATATACATCAAAAGCCAAATACACAGCAGCAGCAGGCAAGTTATTCATGTTGTTGTTCCAACCAAGAAGGCGTGGTGGAGTTTGGGGGATTCAGTTTGATACTGAAGCGTTTCATGACTGCATCAAGCTCTGCCTCATTGCCCGAGAAGTAAGCAGCTATCGCATTGTGAAACAGCAGCAGCTGTTTGTGCATCACCTTCACCTGAAAAATAAAAATAAACGATCATGATGTTATCAGTTTGATAAGCTGAGGCTGAAAGTTGAAGTTGCAGCTGAAATCTTGTGACGATGCTGTCCACAAAATGCTAGGTCAGGATTTAAGATGTATGTTGCTTGGTCATGGGAGCCATGTAATTATGTCTGGTTGTCTATCAAGTTCAATCCAACTTAGGGTTTCTGCAAGACATGAGTGAAACAATTTTTGTGGTACTTTGCATAACAAACTGACTACCGGTAGTTCCTTGCTCGCCAAGATGTACAATTTAGCCATGTTACATTACACGAACTTGACTAGTTAAATACGTCAGGACTAAATTAGAAAGTAGAATATCACTGTTGCATGTAGCACGACGCTCCTGCAAACATCATGAAATACATGTATTGTCAAACATCTGCCGTCAAGGTGCTAGGAATTCGGAGTTCAAGAATCTTCAGAAATACATGTACCGGTACTGTTGATGGTCAATGCTGCCCAAATATCAACTGTATGTACCCTGAACCAAACAAACACTGTCACAATACAGAAATTAGACAGCCAATACGTAAACCTGAAGTAATCTTTGAATGAACCAAAGCAAAATTTGTACAGTCTGAGGCAGCTCATCAAGTGGTTGCTTATTGCTGGGAACGAACCCCAAGACCAATAAAAAATTAAAGATTCAACATGAATCCTGCATGCAGACAACACACTTGTTTCCAATCACCACATATCAAACAGAGAGAACAGATATTTTGCACAGAACCCAAGAACCAAACCCATGTATGGGAAATGAGTACATGCAACAGGAGTATGATACATGGTCCCTATTACTACAAAGCACCACAGGCAAAAAGCAAAAAATCCAAAATGACATGACATTTACATTAATTCTGTTTGCCAGAGCGCCATCACATGAATGAAAAGGGATCGGAAACTGACAGACTTGGTACCAGCACACAGGGATGTTAAGGTACATACATTGTACGTACATGAACTAACTTCACAAGGTAAACAACAATTTGAGAATTAAACTAAATAACATTTGGTTACGATGGACGAAACAGAAAAGCAACGAAGTAAAACCAGCAGAACAGTAATTTACCAAATCTTCAGTGATGGCGCCACTAAATCAGCAAGGAGCATACTAGCAATTGAGAAATATCTAACCTCTTTGATCATCATAAAGCAGACAAACTCAGTTGGAGTTGGGAAGCTGCAGTTTCGCTAGTGTATCATTTAATTCTTGCTCATTTCCCGAAAAATACGCAGCCATCGATTTTTGGAACAAAACAAGTTGTCTGTGCATGACCTTGACCTGATAAAGAGACAAAGACGAAACAGTTCATGACAAGGGAAACATTTCATGTTCTCAGAAAAATACCAACTTGAACTCAAGAGCCAGGAAGCTCCTCACTCCAGGCGAGATGAATTGAATAGCATAATAGTGAGGTTAAGATCCTGAACGCGAACGGCAAACATGAACGTGAGTGACGTCAGTAGGCAGCCACGTGACAAACCAACTCGCGTTTGAACGCCGTTTCTTGTACAGGAATTCCTCTTCCTAAATCTATTGTCCTGAAGGAGGTGTTGGGCTTAGGTAATCCGAATGAATAGCCTGGACATATCTTCTTACGGAGGTCTTGGCTGTGAACCCCATATTCAAGGAATCAATCCAATAGGCATGATGTAATGTTTGCAGAGGGGTAGTTCGCTCACACTCAATTATGCCAGGAACACTGTTCCCATTGCATAATTACTAACCGTGCCCAATAAAGGCTGGCATTGCGTCACTGTTTCTCGCCACCTGATTGCGTTCTCGGAAGAGGTGAACGTAGGAAGAGGCGATTTGTCGTTTGAACATGGCATAAGAACGCGAATTCATTTGGGTCGCATGGGTTTCGTTTGTGGATGAAACCACGAAATACTTCAATTCCATTTGGCATGTACTGGAATACCACTGTGACCTATATTTACGATCCTCTGCTGAAATAGTCCGGACCTGCTGATGGCAGAGTTAGTGAGGTGAAACCGTCTGACCTCACCGTCGGAGATTGTACCAATATAAGATTCCATTGTTCGAGACACACGTACAATGCATGCCCAATTACTTAAACAATAGATCGCGTTCACGTTCCTCGTTAATTCACTTCTTAACCAAATACACGCGAATTTTTCACGGGAACGACAATGACGTCATTCCCGTTCATGTTTGTCGTTCGCGTTCACGATCTTAACCTCACTAATATGTCTGAACAGGAACGTTCTGCTGTGTGTGCAGCCCCCATTTGCAAGCCTAGGAGATCATGATTCATCACAATGCAATTGGTTGAGAAAACAGTGGAGACCCCTACACCATGTTTACTAAAGGCAGCCAGAAAACCTTTGAAATACAGGAAGTGCCAGAAACGACCCAAAGCAGGAGCAATGGTGGCACTCAGGCAGCACTACAGGAAAACAAAGCCACATTTATAAAACCATCTTTAGTTGGTTTGCAGCAACAAGGTCTCATTTTGGGTGAGATAAGGCTATTAACAAATGCATCACACACAAGACGACAGCTCGAACCCTCATCTGACTCCGCATTATTATTACTATTATATTACCAAGCACCAAGCTCAAGATTTTGCCTAGGGGGGCACCAGGAAAATTCCTCCACGGATGGAGATAGAAATGACCAATAAAGCCGTAATAGCTAAACACTACAGACATCTCCAAAGGCTGCAACCATATCACTATCAATGACTTGTACTTGTAGTGTAGATGAAACAAAAGCTCCAGGAATGATTTCGGGAAGGAGTCAGAAATGAACAACGTCATCAGAACAGTCTAACCTCCCATTCAAATGATCTCAGCAGAAACTGAAGAAGATGCAGTGCATACATGGTGCTTGGCCAGTCACTACAGTGCATCTCACATTTCACAAGGACATTGTCTGGTGCTCTGCGATAGATGTCATTTTGTCACTGCTAGTGCTAGGAGATGATACAACCACGGGAAGGAATGCTTAATGAACAGAATACACACCTTGTTCTCCTCCAGGAATTTCAGTTTGATTGACACATCACCTCGAAGGCGGTCAAATTTCTCTTTATGTTTCTGGAACTGAATGTTGGCATCTCCTATTTTGGCTTGGGTCGCAGCATCCTTCGGGGCAAGCTGGGCCGCTTCCAAGTCAGTGCGGTATGCATCATATTCAATCCTGAGAAAGGAAATTCGTACTTTAAATTCATTCTAGTGTGTCTGATATTTCTGCAGCTTTCTGGGACACATCAGCACTGCTCTTAACTACCAAGCTGCCAAGTAAATGATTTTAAAACAACTGAACTGTGTATACACAGTTCAGTTGTTTTAAAATCATTTACTTGGCAGCTTGGTAGTTAAGATAAGCCTTCCTTCACACCACAGACTCAAGAGAAAGTGCCTTGGGTCACATTACATAAAAAAGCTGTTTTCAATTGTTTGCACAATGAAACAACAGAGTATCAACTGGGCACTTATGTTTTGCACGAATCTATCAATGAATATAAATTTCAATAGATGGATATGAAATATAAGTGACAACATCTGGGGATATCAATTAGTATTGTAGATTTCAGGAAACACTGTACAATGCACAGCATGCATCATCCGATTCAATGGTGGCTTTAAGTGTGTCTTTCTTCCTGTATGACATTATGTACACTCACACCAAGACCTTTCAGCTACATGTCATCATACTCTTTAAAATTCTCACTTACCTGGCTGTTTCATATGCTTTGACGGTAGTCAGTGTGTCCTCCATGGTTTTATTACACAATGTGTTGACACCAGAGGTAAAAAAATTCATGGCCCCTGAAAATGACAGAGTTGAATATCAAGTCGTTCACAAGTCAATACCATCAATGAGAGCAACAGGTCAGCCTCAATGACAGTTATACTCATTACCCTCATAACAAAAAGGTTTAGAAGAGTCTTTTTTCACTTCAGCAAATTTGAGTTCAGTCACTTACCTAACAATGTCTCCCCATTCTTACAGAGAGATCGCTGAGTGTCAGCATTATAGCAGAACTCCTCTTGTAACTCTGGCGACTTTTGCGCTAAATCTGAAAACGCATCTCCCAGTAGTCGTTGCGTTTGGACCACATGGTAAAAGTGACTAGTTAAAGCTCGAGCAAGCCTCAGGATGTTGGCGTACTTGCGCTGTGTATCACGAAGGACTTCAATTTGTGATTCCAACTCAAGGTCAACTGTCCTTGAACCTTTCCCAAATTTCTCTGATAACAACTGACGGGTGCATTTATACGTGTTCATACTCCAAGCCTTGATTCCTTCAAGTTTTGACACATTGAACGCAGAGAAGTCAGGCTTCTTTGGCCGGTTACTTTCCCCATTACGTTGTGGGCTGGTCAACGGAACATTTGTAGTGGCTGAAAGTTAAGGATAGGTGGGTTACAACGGCAGATCCAGAATCATGGGAAAGGGAGGGCACAGCCGGCACACATGGGTGGAAAACCTCGGTCAAATTTTAACATCTTTTCAAAATTTTCAGTCAATTTTAAAGGTTTTCCACAAAATAGAGCAGGAACGGGCCGGGTGTGCCCCCTTGGATCTGTCGTGCCTGAGTTAGATGCCAGCATTTTATCTACTTGTGCCAGCAGCTCTTAAGCCAAAAGTACCATTTCTGCTCCCAGCACTGAGAGAGCCTCCCGTTCAGTCATGAATTGACCAATGTACATGTACAAATTATGAACGCTCTGGCCATATCTTTGACTTTGAGTTAACACCCTGACAGTGACCTCATGGTCTCTGGGTTATGAGGCCTAGCACTGTGGTCATGCAGGTTCCTTCGAAGAGTTCTCTGGATTGTAACAATGACCATATTGAATGGAGGGACAGGAATGCTGAGATTATTTCTAATGTACCTAGTAGATCTACACTAGTTGGTAAGGAGGACATGAAGGAGATGTCACATAACTGATAAAGTCTACATCTTCAGCACTATTTCATGCATGTAATGTTCCTAGTCTATGAACATATGGTGAGCAACACACAGCTGCCAAGCTTCACCATACCTTCACAAGCTAAACAATAGAGTTCTATGAGCCAGATGGTTTGGTATCAAGGAATACTAAAACCAGGAGTAAAGGAATCAACTAAACATCTACTAGGAATCATATCATACAAGAATAATAACCTGGTTGCTGACTCTTGGCTGTCCAGTTATCTGTGATAAGCAACGAAGATTTGAAACGAGAAAGAGAAAGGACAAGACATTACGTAAACATATACAATTACCGCGGTACACTTGGGAGTTTTGGAGATGAATTGGGACTCCACACCCACTGGAACTATGGCTCTCTCCTTGCCCAGTATGGTACCGTACCTAGACTATTCATGCTGTGACTGCATGTGAACTGGGAGTGCTAAAACAGCTTCCAACGAGACACAACATGTGAATCAAAATGAAGACATATCATGGAGAGGTCTTGCACCACAGCCCTTGGATAGATTCACTCACCTGGGGGCACTGTATATGACCTAGGGATAGTTGATTTGGGCAAGTTTGTTGGGATCCGTGCAGACTGGGTATCATGTACATTGCCATCCTGGACCCCTGAACTATTGTTATCAAGGATTGGGCCATCTTTCAACATATCTTTGAGATCTTGTTCAAATGTGTCGTCATCATCATTTGGGCTATTCCCAGCAGGAATTGGTCTGGATACATCCGTCATGGTGATCACCACTTAATAAAGGCCTGTAAATAATATGTTTTTCAGATGTCTATAGGGAAACACTGACACACAAAGCCCTTGAGACCAGATGAAAACTGCCTCTCGCTTCTAGCCTAGCCCACCTAAAAGTAAAACACCTCAACCCGGTCCACCACTGCACCAGCAGTGATTTACGAAGATAGCATAGGCTAGGGCAGGCCTAGGCCCTATGCAATTTCAGGGCACTTCCGAAATTTCCTGATCATGCTGATCATCATTCATCATGTTGCGCTGCTGTTTTGAGTGGTCTTGTTGCAGCACGGTGTGTTGGAGGTTTTTTCTGATACACACTAGGCCTATAATTTATAGAAGGTGAGGACACTTGCTCTCCCAAGATGATAGGTCTGATTTTTAAACTCCCTATTTCACTGTAATTTATGTGAAGTCTGACAGAAAAACACATTGAACCTACCCTTTGTTAATTAAACTTTGTATCTGTGATATTCCTTTCAATATTATTCCCTGATTAAGAGCAGAAAACGGCACTTAAAATGACGAAACTTCATTATCCGGCACTCAGAGGGAGACCGCCATGTTTAACCTCGCTGCATGTATATCTGGTGCGCAATAACGCACCTAGCGGTGCCCTTCGAAGTAAAAGTATGTAAGATTTTGATCATGGGAGCCAGGCAGACTTAATATTATTCCAACCTGTCTCCCATGATCTTACAGACTTCAAAGGGCTCCGCTAGGTGCGTTATTGCGCACCAGATGTACATGCGAGGTTAAACAAAGTGGTCTCCCTCTAAGTGCCGGATAACGAAGTTTTGTCACTTCAAGTGCCGTTTTCTGCTCTTAATCAGGGAATAACATTGAAAGGAATATCACACATGCAATGTTTAATTAACAAAGGTGAAAGGATAGGTTCGATGTGTGTTTTCTATCTGACTTGCCTTAATTACAGTGAAATCGGGAGTTTAAAAATCGGACTTATTTTAATTTAGGCCTACCTCACCTGTCATCTTGGGAGAGCGAACTGTAAGTGTCCTCACCTTCTCTAAAATATACGGTACATACCCCTAGGTCTATACAGTGTGTATCAGAAAAAAACTCCAACACACCGTGGTTGCAGCTAGCACGGCGCAGCCGCTGCCTCGCCCTGGCCTGGGCATGGATGGGCTGGGCCGCCGCTGGCGCTGTTTTGGCATTGGTTGGGAGCTGGTCAAGATTGCGATTCGGATTGGCTACCGCGGTAGCTCATGAGCTTTGATTCAATACACCGATTTCACAACTCAAATACACAGCGCCCCTAGCGGTATTATTCACTAGCCATTTCCGGTTGAACCTCGCCTCCAGGTAAAATTCCTTGGTGGTGAGGCTAAAAACCTAGGAATTTTACCTGGAGGCGAGGTTCAACCGGAAATGGCTAGTGAATAATAGGCCTACCGCTAGGGCGCTGTGTATTTTTGAGTTGTGAAATAGGTGTATTATGCGGAGCTAGGCCTGTGATAACTCATGGACGATACTGCGACAGGCCTATGTGGTCTGCATGCACCAGTGCACTGACAAGACAGTGGATGGTGTATGCATTGTGCATGTTGTGTGTGTCGTGTGCATCGGTCGTGTGCATTGATCTGTGGATGATGATTGAGCCGCCGGGGGCCACACGCACGATGAATGAAGAAACGCGTGTGCCACAATGGTGTAAGAGAAATCTTACCAATATATAGATGTAACAAAGTAAGCAATATTCACTGCTGCATTAAATCAGGGGGGATCTCAAAGAAATGCAGCACACTCGATTATTCAGTTGGGTTTGCGTGCATCGTAATGACCATGTACATTACGCCCTGCAGACGCAGAATTCTTCCATGTTGTCGCAGGGTGACGTCACTTCATCCGGGTTCTTCGAGATTCGTGGCAAATAGAGAGGTTTAGATTACGAAATCTTTACGTTTACGTCTCAGTATGAGTGGTGTGGCAGGAGTAATAGTCCTAGGACATGTAGGAGGAATGCGTGTGCCTTTGTATATCTGATGCTGAACTGTACACATCAATAAATGACAACAGACATCCATGAATCATGATTTCATGAACAGCAAATAAAATGGGTGAAAATAGGCGATCAATCATCAAGGAAAAAGGAAAAGTAGGCATTACTGTGATTGTATCAATCTGGCATTTATTTTGGGAGTTTCAACAACTTTGATTGTAAAACTAGAAATTGACTTACCAGTCAATTTGAAAGACCGCCCTTGGAAATTGGGAGCTGAGACAGAGTTGACTGATCGAGAATTATTATCGAGCAGCCAGGGTTGGTGCCAGGTTTTTGAAATAGGGAGAATAAAAGTCTCCCATTCCTAAAAAGCAGGGAGACTTTTTCCAAAGAGGGAGACTTGATTTCTCCCTACTAACTTTAGAAGGAGAAGCTGTAAAGGTCACTACTATTCAGTGATAAACTGATGTGCTATGTACTGCCAACAGGGTCCAATAACAGATATCTGGAGGACCAGAAAGGGATTGACTCTTCCCCACATCCATGGAATCATCAATCAAGAGAGGAACCAGTGCAGGGTGATCACAACGCCATCTTCAGCATACATAACGAACTAAAAGCACATGTGTAATGTTAGCTGCATAGTAGTAGCACTACGAATTGCCTGAAGATGGCATTTCAGTCACTCAGTTTGACTCAATAAAATATAGATAAAACGAGAAATTTTACCCAAATTTCGCACTATTTGTACACGGATGACCCCAAGAATCAATAGGGTTCTGTGTAATATGCACATCTACAATTCCTGAAAGTTTTACCGCGATACATGGCGTTTTTCGTTAGTTATCGTTGGAGAACCGCAGATTGGATGGAGAGATCCAGAGAAATTCAGTAAAAACAAGGAAGACCGCCCCATTGAGTATGGGGCGGTCTTAAAAAACGTCCTTGTGTATAGGTACAGTCACAGTAAATCATCGATACGATACAGTATATGATACTGCAATACCGGTACTCCATCCCTGACAATCAAGAGAACCACGGCAGAGTTCCTCCAAAAGACAACCTGATCGACTGACTCCAGCTTGGACGTACGCATCACAGAAGCACCATTCCTAGAAGCATTCAAGAGTGCTCTGTGGCCTAGAAGCCAATGTTGAACAATGATCATTGCTTTATTGGACAAATTGTATGTTAAATGGCATAATTGGCCAAAGTGTGGGCTGCTGCACATCACAGTTTCGGTCAAACATCATCTGAAGTGCTGTCTCCATTCCATGAATCATCGCTGCATCTTTCCCATAAAGTTTTTTCATCTCTTCGGTCCTCCGCACCCCTGGTTGTTCTTTTGGAGCTTGTATTTTGATGTCCACTTCCTCTTTGTCTTTTGCCTTAGAAGCTGTAAAAGAAGGAAAACAGTCAAGTTTGGGATAAGCGATAGAACTCAAAATCATCAGATTGCCATTATTTACTAATTTAGCCCCTTCTGAAACTCAACCCACCTCTTTCAAGTTTATGTTTATGAGACTTTGTGAAGAAATCAAGCATCTCATTAGTAATGTGCATTTCAATGTCATCATCCTCTTCTTCCTCATCATCCATCAGATCTGAATCCATTTTGATGCCGATTTCTTTTGAGGCAAGGTCATCTTGACTTGGACTGACCAAATTTTCATGATAGTCATTATCTCTATTCAGTTGTCCAACAGGGCAAAATTCCCGACTGTTCTGATGGAAATAGGTTCCCATATTGTGCTCAGGCTGTAAGTGATCACGATAGCGATAGGGAAAATGATGCTCAGAGGTATCCAGTGACGTCTGATGATATTCCCGACTGAGGAACCTCTGAGTAGTGTCATAACAATGATTTATTCTGTTGTAATAGTTCCTGTGTCTCCTGCTCCATGACATGACGTAGTTATAGTGCTGCCAGTATCTTCGGAAGCAGGACTGTCCATACCAATTCTCACCCAGGGCAGCACTGCGTGAAGGATGCCACATGTTGTGACGCCTACCAGTACACAGAGGAGATTTCGGCCCCCGATATCGCTTGCAATGTGAGTGCGTGTTTGCCGTTATTGTTGTCGCAGCAGGCATCTGAAAGAGTAAGAGAATATGCCATTTAGGCCTACATTAATTTACACAGTCACAGCACAGGTAGGCCTAGGCCTAGGTACCGTCTGAGAATGAGAATTGCATGAGATGGAGCTGTTGGTCACCAGTAATAGACCTATAGCCTATCACTATATAGATCCATGCCATCAAAAAATTGGGACATTTATGGAAAATATCGGACTTTTTGGTTTTGTTCTCCGTGTACTTTGTTGTGGCCCAACGTGTGCGGGGGGGTGCGCACCGGCCTCGGCACACCACAGCCTCTGTCTGTGGCAGCACCAGTGAGCAGTTGTTTTGTTGTGCATGTTAGCTACTAGGCCCTAGGCCCTATACTCAATCAAGAAGTTACTGTCGCTACAGCACATAGCTAGGCTAGATCAATTTTGATCTGGACACGATACAGAATGCAAGGCCACTACGAGCTTACATCTTGCAAGGTACTGATTTATTGAAAGGCCGGGGCTATTCGTACCGTGACGGTGCAAATAACGCCAAACCAGATCTTATTCGTACCGTGACGGTGTGAATAGTGCGCCGTCGGTCCTTATTCGTACCGTGACGGTGTGAATAGTGCGCCGTCGGTTCTTATTCGTACCGTGACGGTGTGAATAGTGCAGGAATAGCTCTTATTTACACCGTCACGGTGGGAATAGTGCGTGGAGAATGATTATTCGTACCGTGACGGTGATGTATAATTTCTGCACCGTAACAAGGACAGTGCGACTGTGGGCAGCAGATCTAAAATGATATTTTAGCCTGGGCAATTTTTTTTCCTTTGATGACGAGGTCCAGTGACCCCATCTTTCACTTAGGCCTAGGCCTAATGATGAAATGTTGGCCTCTGCTGTCTGATGATAAAATATTTTTCATAGGCCTAGGCTAGGCCTAGTAGGGCTAGGCCCTAATTTTTTTTAAAAAAATCTTGACTCAAGAATTACGCAGTTCCCCGTTTTCCGACAGTCACACGGATCGACTATATCACGATATCCAGGGCCGGGTCCAGGGGGGGGGCGTGGGGGGCGTACGCCCCCCTATTTTTGGCAGAGCAATGATTTTTTTTAGCAAGAAAAATTTAATCGCATAAAAATTCTAGTATTTTGCTCTCAGATGCCAGGAAAATGCATCTAAAAGCACTTAAATTGTCAAATTTTTCTGGGGGAGAGCCCCCCACACCCCCCGTTTAGGCTTCACTTTTTCGCTGCTCACCAACTTTGTCGAGCTACGCCCCCCCTTTCTGTGAATCCTGGATCCGGCCCTGATATCGATAAAAAGCCGAAAAGAAGAATAAAAGGAGGTGGAAGAAGCACTAAAAGAAAAGAAGAACTAAAAGAAAATAAAAAGCTGTCATGACGGGGCTCGAACCCGCGGCCTTCCGTTTGATAACCGCCCACGCAAA
>NMRB01001124.1:85431-98312 GCA_002633025.1 Notospermus geniculatus | reverse complement strand
ACGACGGACGGAGCCACTAATATATGCTAATGTGGTTAACCACGTAAGAAAATGTCGTTAGGTGGTCAAAATATGTCTCCTAACTACTCCAATGTGGTTTGTTAGGGAATAAGGACAATAACCACTTAAGAAATACAACCTCCTTAGTGCTCTCTGCAGTGTCGTCGTTCGATTGCAGAAGTTTTCTTAGGTGGTTAACCACCTAAGAGAAAATGACCACCTAGGAGCCCATTCAAGATGAAAATAACCTCCTAAGCCCCCATCTGCAAACACGTTTCCGATTTCGGAGTTTTCCCGGACTGATTTCAGTGGTTAATATGCCAGACCCAGCACATTATTAATATTAGGTAATCATGTAATGTAGCCATGCATGCGTTAAGGTTCTACATTATACTGTCGTGTTGTGTGTACATTGTACTGTCACACTGTGTGTGGACATATGGGGATGTGTATGTTGTGTATGTGTCTGTTGTACATGTTGTATGCAGAAGTTAGAATGGGCCAACCCATGAAGAAACTCACCGCCCTGAAGACAAAACGCCATGCGATTCGTGAACTTTTACGTTCTGGGGGAGATTTCACTAGCCAGCCTTTAATAATAACTTCCTCAGAATTCATCCCTTCGACTTATATCTTTCAAGTTCGGCATTGAAACCACCCTACATTTATCACAAGGAATCGACACTATTCAGGAAGTAGATCAAACATGGCGAGTCTGGGGAATCCCTTTTCTGACGTCATCACACCCTTATAACATTGACTCTGAATGGCTGAAAGTTTAAAGAGCCAGTGATTTCGACCAATTACTAATCGTGTTTCAAAATTCTATGATACGGCAGGGATTTTCCGATTTTCCTGCAAGATGACTCTTCATCATGTTCATGCATGACTTGTCCATTTTATGATAGTGCCACTACCAAGACACATGCTAAAGCGGTGTAGGCCTAGGTTTAGGCATTTAGGGTTAGTCTAGTAAGTCATCACATCACTTGCTTGTGGTGTGGCTGCTGCTGTGGGGTGGAGGAGGAGGAAGCTGTCCCCCCAGCACTCAGACATGTCAGAGGCAGAGAGAGTGATCTCATCTGGTGATGTGGTGATAACTGATGAGAAAACAAAAGTGAAATTAACCGGGGGCCTAGGCCTAGCCGAGAAGGTGAGACTAAGGAGGCCTAGCTAGGTAGGGGCCTAAAACCTCCCCACCCAGCCCTACCACTCTTGTTCGTTGTGTTGCCGTGGACACGGCGTACGCGTTATACGGTAGGCCTACTACTAGGCCCCTAGGCCTGAAAACCGTGAATCGTTGTCAACGACGTTGAAGTCCTACATGATTACATCATGACATTGTTGCGTTGGCTAGAAAACATACGGTTCCTGCCGTGGCGTGGGTGGTTCCCACCAGTGATTTTGTTTGTGAATTTTACATCAAAGAAAAGCCTATGGGCCACGGTAACACTAGCGTATGGTGCCTAGGCCATGGACGCTACCTTAAGGCCCCTTTCATAAGTTGGCTGTTTCGGCACCGAGCGAGGGTAAAAAATCAAATGGGAAAATGCATTAAATTTTGCCAGAAATTGCAGAAATAACTGTCATAAAATGCTTGAAATTTGGCAGACATGTTTATATGAGGGCCAATTCATTGAGAAATGTGTGAAAAAAATTGAGTGTCATCGATCAATTTTTGAAGATTTCTGCATAAATTTTTTTTTCGACCAAACAATAGAAGGTTTAAAGTGTCTGTTAATCCACCTATTGTTCAGGTGTAGAAAGTCACCAATTTCTCCAAAAATTTACCGATGACACCCAATGTTTTTACTTTTCAATGGTTTGGCCATCACCACATTTCTGCCAAATTTCAAGTGTTTCTGGCAGTTATTTCTGCAATTTCCGATAAAACTTATTTTACCTTCGGCGCTGAAATGGCTGACTTTCGAAAGGGGCCTATTAATAATACCTCCATGATGCCACCAACTGACTATTATCATGATTAGCTATCACACCTTGATCTCCTAATTTACCCTTCCTTCAGATATCTGCATGAACCATGAGTTCCCAAGACCAAAATTGGCAATGCGACCGATGTACATACTGCAACCATTCAGCACTCAGTCGGTGCGAAATGTGTGAAGCACCACGACGGGAGAGATCTCTGACCAAGAATGATGAAAGAGAAGAAAATGGAGCCCCGGGAAAACAAGTGAGTGAGAATGACAGGAATGGAATGCAGTCAAGTTCACTGAAGAATGAATCAAACCGTGCTACCTTGAATTCCATCAATGCAAAACAAAATACCTGGACCTGCCGCAGATGTACTTTTGAAAATCAACATTCAGTATCAAGATGTTTCATCTGTGATGCACCACGTATTTCCAATGTGCCAACAACATTACCACCAATTCCTGGAGCTCCACCAGCATCCTCAAGCAGTACTAAATCGCCGTCACCTGCGTCTGGTTCATCAGTAATGGACACATTGACTTCTCTTGTGTATAGAGCCAGGAATGGGTTGTTCCCTATGTTTCAGTCAGATGCTTCCCCATCAAAAACATCCCCTGAAAGATCAAGGGCTTTACAGAAGCACGGATCACAGGAAGTCTGGACTTGTGAACACTGCACTTACAGTTGCAATCCTATACATGTGGATAAATGTCAAACCTGTGATACCCCAAGAAAAAATCAGGACATAACCCCAAGATCACCTAAAGAGTTAGAAGACTTGGTGGGTGTCCGTCCAAGACTGCCAACCCTCCGACCAGTATCATTACTCGACAGCGCCACGTCTGGTGGTTGGCAGTGTCAGCAATGTACATTTGTGAACGATGTTGGGAACAGTATTTGTGATATGTGTGGGATGGAGAATCCAAAGCCATCTGGTAATTCCCTGTCCAAGGCGAGTGCTGAATCTGTTCATGAGTGGTACTGTCCAAATTGCACATCAAAAAATAGTCCTATGTCACAAAAGTGTGTGCAGTGTGGTTCGGATCAAGAGGTAAATATGTCGCCATCAAATCTTCGGCAGCTGCAGAGGCAAGAAACAGTTTTGGCTGATGATGTGAGACAAACAGAGGAGAGGAAAGTCTTGGAGCAAATGAGGGGTATTGTTCAATATTGTAAAGAGGTGAGTCACTGGTTCCTCGTTGTTGATGTTTTGGGCATACATGTATATTTCTATTGTATCCTCGACGCTACCATCCGTCTTGAACTGTATAACCATGAGAGAGTTCATGACCAGTGAACCTTGGCTTCATCTCAAAAAAAGAGAGCAAGATTTCATTGGATGGCATCATTCATTTCTTCTCCATTTTGCTTCACTTCAGAATCACGATTCGTTTGTGGATGATTCTTTCCCACCAATCCCATCCTCTCTCTATCTCGATCCCAAAAAATCTTCATCCAGTCATTATGTCCAATGGCTGAGACCAAGCTCAATAGACACCAAAGATGGTTTCTTACCATGGCAAGTGTTTCGGACGGCTCGACCATCTGATATCAACCAGGGATTGTTGGGGAATTGTTGGTGAGTTGATTTCAGTTTTCATTGACTGTGTGATAAAATGAAGCCCAGGCCAAATGATATTTTGCTCCTGTTCTTCACACAAACTTTGAATGAGGTCACTTCTTCCAAACAAAATATAGATGCACTCACTAAATATAAACTATCTGATGAAATAGCTTAGATCTCACTCTATTTTGCTTAATATTGCACTGATGGATTCATAACTTTGACGTAAGTTTTGTGTTAAAATTTGCAGGTTCCTTTCTGCACTGGCCGTGATTGCTGAAAGACAAGACCTTGTTGAAAAAGTGATGCTTACTAAAGACTTCAATCCACACGGTGTTTATGCCGTAAGACTTTGTATTGATGGAAAGTGGACAACTGTTGTGATTGATGATTTATTACCATGTGATGAGAGAGGAAGGCTGCTGTATTCAAATGTTAGTTTTTTTTTACTTTGATTCCACTTTTTGTGTGGAATTTATTTTATCAGTCATGACTTCGGTCCAGTCGTTCCTACATCTGCCTCAGTCAGTGTGTTATGTGCCTGAAATCCATTCCAAGTCGTACGTGTACTACACTGCTGTATAACACGCTTGTAGCAATTATGATGCCATCTTTAATTTCAGTCCAGGCGCCGTCAGCTATGGGTCCCACTGATAGAAAAAGCCATGGCTAAGCTACATGGATGCTATGAGGCTTTGATAGCTGGAAAATGTATTGAAGGACTAGCAGCTTTGACCGGGGCCCCTTGCGAGAGTATACCACTACAGAGTGAGTTGATATCCAGGGGTGTAGCTAGCTTTTATGGCTTCAGGGCATTGGTCTCTCTACTAGGGGACGGGGAGCAAAACAGCACTTGCCAAAATCTGCCTGAAAAACACCTACATGTATTTCTTCTTTTCCCTAGCTGGTAGCAAGGATCGTCGTGATGAACCTGTCGATGCTGACTTAGTTTGGGCACAGTTACTAAGTTCTAGAGAGTCTGGGTGAGTAGGGAGAAAGGTGTGTGCACTGTGTAGCTCCAGAAAAACTTGCATCGTGGTGATCGATAAGTCTCTGAATGAGGCATCTCGTTTTCACAGATGAGAAGACCTCGATGTGGGAACGCCAGTTAAAAATTCTGTTGTTGCAGGCCTATGAATTACACTGATGAATCTCTTTGATTTGATTTCGAGGTATCTCATGGGTACATCATGTGGTGCAGGCAACATGAAGACTGAAGATGATCGATACGAGGCAATGGGTCTGCGACCACGTCATGCTTATTCCATCCTGGATATTAAAAACATCTGTGGGAACAGGTTACTAAGACTCAGAAACCCTTGGGGGAAATTCTCCTGGAATGGTGACTGGTCTGACTCAAGTCCTACGTGGCAGACAATCCCACCAGAGATTCAGAATGAACTGATGGTGTATGGAGCCAGTGAGGGAGTATTCTGGATGTCTCTGGATGACATGTTAAAGTAGGTGTGGTTTGTTATCTGTTAATATACGTGGTTGGTCACACTTACAGTAATCAATGAAATTCCTTGTTCAGGTTACCATTGAACCAGGGGCCTAGAGCTCTGATGTTTATACTCGGTTATAATTTTCCCTTACAGATATTTTGACAGTATCGACATCTGCAAGGTGCGGCCCGGCTGGCAGGAAGTACGACTAGATGGTGTTTTCCCAAACAATGCCGCTGGTCCTGTCAGGGCTGCTGCTGTCACTGTGTTTGAGAACACACAAGTCGACTTCAGTCTTTACCAGAGTGGAGACAGGTACGTGTTCTGAAGGGAACAGATTGGGTAGACAGCACTCCTACCCTAGTCGAGGTGTGGCCATGAACTGACGTTGTGTGTCCAAGTACTATAGCGTATAGCATTGCCTTTCTTCACCAGTACCAGTAAAACAGACTTACTCCATTTCACGACGTTTCATTTTTCAGGGGGAAAAATGGTTTCAAACGTGGCATCATGGACCTTTGCATCCTTGTCTTTCATGCACCAAGATCAGTGGAATGTGGTGTTGGACCCCTGGTTGTCAACAGCNTTTATTTTATTTTTATTCCGCCCGCCGATCTCGGCTGCAGCGCCCTGCATGCAGCGCGCGGATGTATTGTCAAAGTACAGCGCTGTTGACACTGACTGGTGCACGTGGTGCGCAGAAACTCTACAACAGTGCAGATTTTCTCCAAGACACCGTCATCGACTTGTCGCCTCCATGTTTGACCGCATCACTCCTCCTAATGGAGTTACCATTTAGGTGCCTGATCACAATGGTAGATATTTCTCCATTTAACCTTCCGCTGCACTACTTTTCAAGATGGTAGCCTTCGGTCGATTCAAGAGGCTGTTGGTGGTTGAACCTCGTTCCCAAGACCCTCTAGTATGATGACAATCATGGATGATGGCTGCCGCGGCGGGAACATGGTTTACTGTGATACACTCATTCCCCCATTTAATGAGGCCTGTCAGATCCCTCGTTGATGGATCCGATTGTTCGACAGTCGGGGATTTAATAACCTCCTCTCCTAAAAAACATTGATATTGCCTGGGGGAACTTTTATTGGACCCTGCAAAATCCTCAAAACTTTCAAATGTGTCCCAATGTTGAAAGGTAGCTGAAATAGGTAGAGCCTGGTAGTTGTCAAGTACGAATAGAAAAAGTGAAAAAGTGAGCAAGACTTTCTTTATTTTGGAAAAAAACTTTTATTTTTTTCTGTCCTCCTGCTTTCAATCCCAGAACAGCAGCTGCGAGAACTTGAGAAAAAAAGTTTTTTTTTTTTTTTTATTCCATCCTCCGAATTCAAAAATGGCACTAAAAAGCTCGAGAGCCAACTAATAAAAAAATGCTCGCCTTACAATGGAGGAAATTAAACTAAAGCTGGATGATAGAAGAACTTCTTTCAAATCCAGCAACATGTAGCAGAAACCAAGCAAGTTGAAAGAAAGTCAATACATGTACATTGTACTTGTAGACTGCCAGCAAAAATTTATGCTGGGCCTAAAATGTATGTGCCTTACCTGAGTGATACTGACTTGGACGTCTGTCTCTCGAAACTTCGTCCTAAACTATGTTACATTGTACTTGTATTTGCCATGTTCGCAGCAAATATATTTTGCCAATGACAGCTGGTATTGTTGTTCTTGCTGGTCTCCTGCCTGAAACGGCAGGTTTGATTCTTGTACCGGTACTCTCAATGGATCTTAAAGGAGGGAATAATGTTTTAAACACAAACAAGAGCAGGAGCTCGAACAGAGAAAGTACTTGAGAGCATTTCTTGAGGAACCACACAAATTAATTTATTAGTCATACATGTACCTCTCCACACTGTACATGTAAATATCACAATGTACTAGTACAGATTGTTGTGACAGTGTATCAACTGGACTGTCCGCTTACCTGAAGTTGTACCTCTGACGACACAAAATCCAAATGCAGGACTATTTGTACTTAGTCCATTAATGAATGCTGAGTCACTCAATTCTTGTTCTGGGGAAAGGAAGATTACATGAGTGTTCGACAAGGCTATTTACAAAGGAGTCCAACAAGGCAATTTACATGATAGTTCAAAAAGGCTATCTCCACAGAAAGTATCTCTGATGATATCCGTCACTAAGTCATGTGTGTCTTCTTGACTGACTCCTCAGTATTATCTTCCCCCATATCTGTCTGACGCTTCTCCGCAAGGTTTTTGAGGAAAAATTCACCTGAAATGAAGATTCACGTTTGTGTTGGTGGACAATACAACAGGATAGGTAGTCCAGCTCTTTCAGTTCATATTGCGGAAGAAGGAACCAACCTCAATATCCAAACATTCAGTAGCATCTTGCCCCTGTCTGCGAGATATAGCACTTCCCACAAGATACAACAAACTTTTAACAATAGTATCGAAAATTAAACCACCACAACTCACCAGCTTTGTACGAAGACCGGACGAGAGGACCACTAGCAGTGTAAGCAAATCCAAGCTGTTCACCCATTTTTTCCCACTTTTCAAATTTTTCTGGTGTGACATATTCTTTCACTTTAAGGTGACGTTTGGTTGGTTGCATGTATTGTCCAAGGGTGAGACAATCGACATCAATACGTCGGAGATCTGGAAGGGAAGGGGTTCTTTATAGCAGTTTGATGACGATGTTTATGAGGGTAGACACCATTTGACTGACCACTTCATGAGATTCAGTAGACTAGACTAGAAGGAAAAATAACTAATGATAATACCTTCCATTGTTCTTAGTATCTGGTCATCAGTTTCTCCAAGACCAAGCATCATAGAGGTCTTGGTGATAAGTCTTGGTTGGTATTTCTTGGCATGCTCCAACACAGAGAGAGATCGCTTGAAATTGGCCCTGGGATCTCGCACTAAACTGCAATTGAAATTGGAACAACAACTGCAATTTTCACTTACCACTGCACTATGAAATCAGTGACTGTCACTTTTGCACAGACATACATGTTGCATAGATTTTAATACGTGTCTAAGTGGATTTCACGGAGTATACTTACGATTGTAATTCTCTGACTGTCTCGACGTTATGTGCATAAACATCTAGTCCCGCATCAGCAACTTTCTCCACTTGACTCAGGTCCCCACCAAAATCTGGAGTCAAACATTCCACCCGTATCTTTGAATTCCTTTGTTTTATCTGCCGAACTGTTTCAGCGAAATGCCTTGCACCACCATCAGGGAGATCTGGAAGTCATAAAACGTCACCTCTAATGTTCCATTATGTCCCCAATCTCGATGATCGTGAACCATATACATGTATGTAGGCAGAGGAAGGGAATATATAAGAATTCATAGGGAGAATGGCATGAAGTGATGAAGTTCAACCCAGACAAACCACACAGACACAACAAATCAAAAGCAGAATGAAAAGCGGTTTACCAAATAATTTGAAATCCACCAAGTTCGAAACACTTCTCGTGAGAACCATGTTAGCTCTTTTGATCGACAGATAACTGGAGGTGTTTGAAAAGACGGCTCATTAAAGTGCTGTGATCAGTAAGCAGAAAACTTCTGGTGAAATCGGCTAAGGTCTTGCCCTATATACCAGCAATCTGTGCCGAGATTTTGTGATCTTGAGACTTATCATGAGCTTAACAGTAACACTCCCTGTCAGTGTTAGGAACTAATCAGCATGAGTCACTAATCCAACCACGAGATTATACAATTAATTATCACAAAAAGGGCTTTGGAAGATTACCCAGTAATTCAACAATTTGTAGGAAAAGACAGAACTACCTGTTCTTATCACTTCAAACACAGGTTGTCCCTGGTTTGTAAACATCAGTCATGTCAGTGTCAGTGAACTATACCCCTCAGGCAGAATATTCCACAAGCGAGTTGATCAGGAGAGTCCTCCTGTACAATATAAACCGAATGATGCCTAGATGCACTCTTCTGGCATATAACAGCAGAAAAGCTTCTGCAGATCAAACAGACACTTCTGGAGAAATTGAAATACACATGTAAAGGAAATCCCAAGAAAGCGGAGTGTGTTCAATGGAACCGCCTGAAGGCCAAAGCCTAAATTCAAAGAAAAAAAAAGAAAAGACTTACCATCTCTGTCAACTGATGTTAATACAACATAATCTAATCCCCATGCTGCAATAGCAGCTGCGGTATTTTCTGGCTCATTTGGATCGGGAGGTGGTGGGTTCCTGGCTGTCTTGACAGAGCAAAATCGGCATCCTCTTGTGCACTGGTCACCTAGGAGCTGAAACAAATTCACAAGTTATAGCTTCCAGCTTCAGTGACCTCATGTGACATCTTCAGTACACTTCTTCATCCCACTGACACTACATCTGTCAAGTGTCACGTTCCATCTTTCAGGAAGAATACCGGGTACATGCAACCTTCTTTTTGTTGGTGTTGTGGCAAGAGCAACTAAAATTCTCACCATAATTGTGGCTGTTGCAGTCTGGTGTTCACCTCCACCCCAGCATTCTCCTATGTTTGGACATCTTGCCTCTTCACATACCTGAATAATGAAGACTTGTTGTATAAATTAGTGGGATTGATGAGAATCCTGCATCTTTGTAATTGCAGCCTAAGGCCCCGATTACATAGAGCTATACGCTATTCGGTATTCGGTATTCGGTATACGCTACAAAATTGGACATGCACAATACGAACAAAAAGCGAATAGCGTGCCCTCAGAATAGTTTAGTCTTATGTAAACCACTCATGGAAATAACCTTGCTCGATTCAAACTATACGCGTGCCCTATGAAACGTGCCTAGAATACCGAATAGCGTATAGCTCTATGTAATCGGGGCCTTGAGGACATAATTTCTGGGGATTGAATATGAACTTTTCATAAAGCCATACTGTGTTGAGATTGAGATTCCGTAATGACTTTTTTAATCTGCTGTAGTTCTTCCCAGCTGGAATTTCTGTCTTCAACCATGGAGGAATTCGCAACCTTAAAAGATAGGAAATAATAAAAGAATGAACCTAGCATGGATATATCTAGATGATGAGAATGAAATTCATGGATAAGTAGATATTCTTCCATTAATTCCTTGGAAAGTTTCTGACATGTCAGAGTAAAGCACATTGCAAACTTTATATACTCTTGCCTTTCAATATGATTCCTTCTTTGGTCGTTTCAACATTGAAGTGGGGCAGGTAGTGAAGTTTCAAAGCATTGGAAACTAAGTAAACAGCTTAAGGACTTTAAAACATGATGGATATAGTGACTGCACCTGACTTCACTCATTGGCAATGACTGGTACCACAGGCTAATACAGGATATTCCTCTAAAAGAGTGCAGCACCTGACGGGACAGCGTCCAAGAGGTCCCGCACGTCATTCATGATGTTTTGAGGCGAGACGAAAAAAAATCAGATTGTTTCACGACGTCATGATCGCTGAAACAACCGGATTTTTTTTCGAGTCACGTCATGCGTTCAGATATGACGTCTGGGACGTCATGACGCTGTCCCGTCAGGTGCTGCGCTCTTTTGGAATGATAGAGTCTATTATCAATACAAACATCCCTTACCTTTCCCCTTTCTTCCCTATCAAATTGCCTGTGTATTTTTGGCTAGATCTGAAATCTCCAGACACAAAATCTGCCAGATCAGGTCCATTGGCAAGTTGTTCTTTCTGTTTCTTTGAAAGGGATGCATACCCACAACAAAAACTGAGGATTACTTGTCTTTGCTGAAGAGAGAAATTCATATGAGAAAAATGTTTGGGTGAGAAACCATGGCTCGTATTTTAGAACGCCCCTTAGTTAACGTTAAGGTCGACCTTAAGTCTATTGTAAAACCATCAAGAACAATAGATTTAAGGTGGGCCTTAATGTTAAGGAACGTTCTAAAATACTGCCCGATGCCTTGAACCTAGGCCTACACTGTAGTAGGCTAGTCATATTCTCTAGTCGTTGTTGTGGTGATCTCTAGTTGTAGTTAAGAAAGACGTAAGGTGGCGCTGCAGTCGTCCGCACGAAGAATGCCGAAAACACCTGAGGTGTTACGAATGATACAGCGCCACCTTTATCTGTTTATGTCTTTCTTAGCTATGACAAGAGATCATCGCAACGACTAGGAGAGAATATGGTACAATACAACAACGTCTTTATTTTGCAGCATCATCTCACGTCTTTCTTAGTTACGACGAAAGATCATCACAACGACTAAATATTTAAGGTGGGCCTTAATGTTAAGGAATGTTCTAAAATACGGCCCGATGCCTTGAACCTAGGCCTACGCTGTAGTAGACATATTCTCTAGTCGTTGTGGTGATCTCTAGTTGTAGTTAAGAAAGACGTAAGGTGGCGCTGCAGTCGTCCGCACGAAGAATGCCGAAAACACCTGAGGTGTTACGAATGATACAGCGCCACCTTTATGTCTTTCTAGTTTCTTAGCTATGACAAGAGATCATCGCAACGACTAGGAGAGAATATGGTACAGTACAATACAACAACGTCTTTATTTTGCAGCATCATCTCACGTCTTTCTTAGTTACGACGAAAGATCATCACAACGACTAAATATGACTACAACAACGCCTTTATTTTGTAACGTCTTTATTTGCGGTTATAACCGCCCATAGGCAAGGGGCGCCATCTTTAGGCCGAGACTAGAAGTACTACAGCACCACAGCACAACCAAGTACTTTGCTTGGCCCTGGACGCGCCGCCTCCTGGCCTAGTTGAGATACCATGCTGACGGAAAGGACAACTGTCGAACCCCAATAATTTACCGCAGGTTTGCAACCGAAACATCCGCGATAGAGATATCGGAGAGGAAAATTGTGCATGATGAGGTTCATTTTCTGGCGTCTGTCAATATATATTTTTTTATTTTTATTATCAGTGCATTTTGCGACGCATCATCTCTGCTCCGCCCGGGGATTCGTCCATCATCCGCACAATGACAGGGTTTCTGCGCATGCGTAAACCAGGTCCGTCATAAATTAACGACAAAATGGCGGACAAGGAGAATCCTGATGTGTCAGCTGCTGAAGAAACAGGTTTTCTTGGGCAATTCTTGACTGAACTTTTCACTAAACCTGTAAATCTGGTACTTCTCGGTATCTGCATTCTGCTTATATACAAATTGTTCTTCAGTCGTCGCGATTCGACAACTCCTAAGCCGGCAGATCCGGAGCTTCCTCCGTTGAAAAAACAAGATTTCACTGTCGAGCAGTTGCGAAATTTCAATGGCACCGGACCAGATGGTCGCCTTCTCGTGGCTGTGAATGGCAAAGTCTTCGATGTCACACGAGGGAAACGGTTCTATGGACCAGGTAATTATCTTGAATTCTTCTGTGGGTATGGTGGGTTGCCAGTTGCAACACCACAACAAGCGTTCGGCCAAGATGAAGCCAGCCGCACTCATCTCATCTGCTCACAATGCTCACACTCAGCTAAACCTCGATCGGGGCTAGGTCATGTAATCATGCGCCAAGGTCACCATGCACTGTAAAGGAGTTCTTAATAAAATCGCCGTGTCTATGGTTTGGGGTGGATTGTGAGGGCGCCGTTGATATAATTAATGAAGTGAGTGTCATTTGCAAGTGTATTAGGGGCAGATATTAGGATGTATATGTCATTTCATCGATTTGCACGAATCTGGCTATTCTGGGCGCATTGATACAGAGGCCTATTTTTCGTGCGACTTCAAGTGACGGCAGAGGCAAATTTCGCGTCTTTCACGTCTCGCGAGATTTCTCGAGACACAAACATTGGAATTTTTTTTAAACCTCTCTAACAAAAGTTTAGTGTCCTCCCTTGAGCTGTGTGCAATTTCATTAAAATTGATTATTTCCTTCGGGTAGATATTGCGTGGCGGTTCGGCCTCAAATGTACACGAAATGTACAGGCGGTGTATTACTGTACTTAGCCCTATTGGGCGCGTCATTCGGAATTCCTCAACCTACGTA
>NMRB01001124.1:72964-85397 GCA_002633025.1 Notospermus geniculatus | reverse complement strand
TTTTGTTGAATTTCTCATCAGATAGCAAATACAAATATGTAAAAACAAATAAGAACATGCTAATCTGATTCAGAGGGCCCATGTTTCTATCTGTTGGCAATACATTTATAGGGTCTCAAGCCAACCGTTTAAAAGTTAGCTGTACATCACTTTCCAAGTCCCTGTACAATGCTCTGATTTTGGCCCAATGATAAAGCCAGTAGGCAAAATTCAAACGGGTGTATCTTCTAAACGCACCATTTGCGGAACTTAAGAATTGGGTTTTTGTGGTCAGTGGGGTGGAACCTAACACACAAACCCCAAAAAGTTTGTGTACTTGAGATGCTGATTAAACCTCTCTGGGCTCCCTGACTAATGTTATACTGAAATTATAGATTCTTGAAATTAAATTTTGATAAGAGAAGTACAGTGTCTTGTTCGGCAGTGAATGTTACAATAACACTATGTATAAACATGATAAAAGGATCTGAAATGAAGTATGATTTTCTGCTGACTTGGGCTATGGCATGATTGCAGGTCGACTTTCAGGTCAGACTTCAAAAATAACACTATTCCTCAAAATGCTTTCTTTGGGGAAATGTATCGTAATGACCAATTGATGATATTTCCAGTTTGGTTTGAGCTGAGCTTATTTGTAAGGAAATTCATTTGCATTGATAAGGAGACACCGAACATGCCCTTTCTGGTGTGACATCTTCAGAGCTGTGGTTTGTGTGTCTGCTTTGAAGTGTTATCTTTGACGAAGTTCAATTGTTCTGATGATTTTTAGTAATCCAGATTTTGTAAATTTTGGCTCCAGGGTTGTGGTAAATTACAGTGGTGCTTGCAAAAAATGGAACCTTCACACTTCGGTGGAATGTTTTGTCCTCGTTTTTTATTGCGACGCGTTGGTGTTTCCAGGGATTGTGCTAAGGGTCTCATAAAGGAGAAATTCCTGCAGTGTATGATTGATCAATAACCTTTGGAGACCAAGACCCCAGTTTCTCCCCTCAACAAAGTTTTATTTCTTCCAGTAATAGAAAAGGATGACCACCTTCATATGACTGAGTGAGGTCCAGGTAGAGCTTGCATAATTTGACATACTGACTTCATGTAACCCACCTTCACTGGCCTGAATGATTAAATCTGTGATAAAGTTGGGCTTGAATTGGAAGTGTTACACCCCCTAACATGAATGCTGGTGTTAGATGTAGCAGGAATATATTCTACAAATTAGATCTAGATGCTGTGCCATTGGTCTAATGCACTAGCAGCCAAATGTCTTGCCTGTCCAATAATTTCAAAATGGCTTGAACAATGTGCCCAAAATATTGGACTATGTACCTCTTCGAATCATTCTGGGAGCTTGCGGGTCTTGATAGCATGTCTTAACACCAACAGAACTCGCGAGGTATCTGGCTTCATTGCCCGGGTTGATTTATCATGGCTGAGTGGTCCAAACTGATCTGTGTATTCTGTCAACTGTATCAGCTGCTTAACTCCCACCAAGTATTAAAACCCGTAGCGGAAGGAGTTTAAATGGTGCTCTTTGGCTGAGGGAAAACCACACATAGCATACTAGTATCCTGACTGGCAAGATGTTCTAACCTTCATTTTGTATATATAAACGACACCTGTTCTCATTTGATATGAGTCACATTTGATTAGATGTAAATGAATGCCATTGTGACTATGGAACATGCTTCACATGCAAATGTTTAGTAGCACGTGTAGATTTTTTTTTCACTCAGCACAATCCCTGTTTGTTTTACCAAATTTTGGTGAGACTTTTGGTGGAGGCATTGTCAGTACCGTACTGCTTGCTTTGTTGTGTTATGTGTCAGAGGATCTTGTGACATGTACATATTATTGTTTGATTACTTGCAATCCGTGTGGGTACTGGAGAGACAGTGCTTGATCAACATGTCATAACTTCCATAGCTTTTTCTGCTGGTGGGATTTCACCTCTGAATCAAATGGACAGATTTTTGGACAGAAGTTGGTGGCTTCTGTTGGTGACAGTGTTTTGGTCTGTGTCACTCTGTCTCAGTTGCTCTGTCATCAGACAACAAAATTTACTAGGGACCACCGGTTATACCTATTCATATTTTGGTATTACTGCTGAACTGTTCTTCCTGTCAGATGGAGAGAAGATGGGTATTGAGGAGTTCAGGCCAGCTTTGATCAATATTGTTCCATGACGACATTTTCCGCCACCAGATTTCCACAGTGCATATTTTCCCCTTTCACCCTAAAGCCAGGAATAAAGCATCTGGTCCTCAAAGAGTTACTTTCTCAAGGACAGTTACTTCTGGACTTCTGCTTGCAGCTTTCATTATTAAACATCTTGCATATACACAGTGAAGCATCATGTGCAGGTAGATTCAACAAAAGAAGACTGTCTTTGTCTATGCTGTTATTTAACAGCAAGTGAGTATATTAATTACATCTATAATATGTGATGTGTCTGAGGTATTTCTGGTTACCGGTAGGTTTTTTGAACATATCAAGCACAGGTGGGTTTCCAAGGCAAGATTCTTGAATTACGGGTTCTTGTACGGCCACAACACACTGCCTGATACATTGTGCAGCTCCAGCCCTGAACGCTGCTGCCTTCTCTCCTTATTTGAATTGTACCGTACTACAGAGTACCACTACCAGTCATCGGCTTGATTTAACTACATGTATTACTTGTTGCACATAATTGTGTTTTGGTTATCACTTGAAATTTTGAGTTGTTTAAAGCGATGAAAAGTGGGTGTACTTGAGGAATTTCATGAAATTACGTCCTTCTGAGCAGTACGTGAAAAAGTTATTGAAACATTTGATAACAGTTTCCCTGTTAAATTTATGTTGAATTACATGTACCGCAGATTTCATTGGACTAGGTAGAAGATATTTTGGGGGCTGGAATAATGCCTTTCTGTGTAAAAACATGTATGATTATTATGTGCAACATGTACAAAATTGACAATATTAGTAGCTGTATATTGGAGCAATTAAAATTTTGTAATGAATGGCATATGCTTTCATCGTTTGTCATCTCCTTCCTGAGGTACCGGTAGCTCTTTGTGCTCACACGGTATGTCACTGCGCATCGATACCAATTTATACACCTGGGTGGAGTGAGGCAAGGAAGGTAGAGAGAGACGTGCCCCGAGTCTCATGTCAACAGTGGATTTGAACCTGGGACCTCATGCATGTCACGACTGCTCGCCGGAGACCCGAGTTGTTAGACCATCACGGCCCCTGTGGACACATATAATCATAAGCATGTCACTTTGCCTCTTGACCAAGGGATGTCGTGACTCAATGCCAATGCAGAATCCTTATATGGAGTGTGAAAACATGGCGGAACACACAAAGACAAAGAGAACCTGATTGCGTCATCTGATTATGTTTATTGGAATGTTGGCAGGCTCAGTTAAAGCCTAAGAAACATACAGTTCAACACCAAATATTATCAATCACCACTTGCTATATCAAAGCTGTAGAATAGTAACTAAATATAGTCTCAACAACTTTTAATCCAGCAAAATGACGATTCACTTAACAGCTATTTACCTACGTCCATTTCAACAGAATGAAATGAAATGGTTAATAATGCATAAGAGTTGGCAAATCATAACCTACAGGGTGTTTCCTTTCAGAAAAAGATTGGTACAGTGATTTGCACAGCCTTCAAAACAGTTTAAAGCAATTCCCACTACCTCCAACCAGACATTGGCTTATTAAGGACCAACTCAAACCTCTGTCAGCTGAGTATCAGTCCAAGAGGGTACTTCATGCTATGTAAAACTGTACAAGTGCCATCTCTATTGATAATAAGAGTTAAGGATAATCGAAATCATGTGGTTCTGCAGTCAAATATCACCCAGGGATGTCTAAATATGCAAGTACTTGAGAAGACATCCTGGTTTTGATCCAGTGAGCAATTCAAATGCATAAGATACATGTACATATAGTATAATTTTATACCCATATTTTCAGATATAAAAGCATGTTACAAATCTACCGGTATATGGTATTCATATACCATAGTACAAGTAGTTCCCCATATATTACACCCTCAGGTTATTTAGAGTTTGCTCCCCAATGTGACTGGTGACATAATGCGAGCAAATGTTAGGAACTCCTGGTGACCTCTAAATACATTATTGAGTCAGTTAATTATACTTTTCAGGTTTAACACAACCTGAGTGAAGATTCAATTCACAGCACAAAAGTGTAACAGAAATCCAACGTAAGCACATACATTTGCTAAAATATCAAACATTGAGAGCACACTCTTCAACATAATTTTATGGGTAATCAATCTAAAAACTTATCCAGCTTTGCATCTTTGCTATATATAAGGCATAGGGGTGAATTTTGCCACCAATACGTGGTTACACCTGTTACATGTAGCAGTTCTGTCATTTTAACTCATCACCTCTGTCTGGATTTACTTAGTATCAAGAACTGAATGCAAGCAGAACATGGCGATTAATGTAATCGAAATGGAAAACTTTTTCTGCCAATCAAACAAGTGATAACATACATGTACTAAATACAGGTACCGGCACTGGGATTTGATCCACAGGGTTGAAAGAATAAAATGGCAAAACTTCAGTAAGTCAAAGTGTTTGAAATGCCAAAATTTTAAGTGACTAGAACACAAGATAAATTTTAATAAAAGCACAATCTCACAAACACTTTCAAATGAACACCTGGGCCTACATAAAATTCAGCCTAACTTGAACATTTTTATAATTCATATTGTCGAAGATCTACCTGCATGTTTTCACAGTTTGATAAGAATGAATATTCAGTGTACCATGCAGCTTATGTGTACTTCATTCAAGCCATTCATGATAAGCGGCCAGACAAGAATTTCTGATCACTAGACAATCTGAAGTGTCATTTCATGTGGAAATATTTACACATGATTATCAGTGTGACCAATATTACGTGACAGCAATTACAATAGCATTTGCAGTGATTTGAGTATTTCAAGACAGTGTGACTGGTCTGAAGGAATTCCTTCAACATGCTGACAGAAAGGGCTTAAAATACAACTCGCTTGAGTCGTATCAGAATGTGTGTGTAGGGGAGCGGGTGGAGGGGTCATTCCAGAAGAGTTTCTCATAAAAGTCCATTTGAACTCAATCTTGAGATGCCCAAGAATATTACATTACATGTAGCCAAGCCGCAACACACCGCCCAGAAAAGTATTGGTATGGCCCATATCAATCCCGCCTGGGCTAGGATTATCTGGAGCAGGTGGTTGGCAGTAATGATCCAGGCTCAATTAGCTTGTTGAATAAATAGAGCATGGAAGCATGTTTAATACATATTTAACTCATTCCCTCCCAGGCACAGTCAAACCTTGGCCTTAAAGGAGCACGGTATTGGATCTCAAATGCGTTATTTGACTGCCGACGTAGAGGGAGCCACCTAGCGGCAGTAATACGAACTACAAAAATGCATTACAAAATGTACGGAGGTAATCGGGTCAACTCGCCAATACGTCGTTGGTCCCTGGGTTGGAGAGTGGCACAGTGGCGCCGGCTGTCGAGAAAAAGAGGCAATACCGTGCTCCTTTAATATCAACCATGCCAACTGCACAGAAATGCACTACTTCTGTACCATATATCAGTCTGCAGGCAACTGCACAAGCTCTTCAGAGGAATTTTCTTTTCGAAGAAATGTGTATTGACATGAAGTAATTAATAGTCTGATTAGATTAAAGTACCGGGTAACAGTTTGCATTGATATTTAAAGCACCATTCTACTAAAATTCTACCAAAGCCAATACATGTAATCTACCAGTGCATACAGAGTTTAGGGTATTGATATACCAATAATGTATTCCTCATATCATACAGAAATAAAAAGGCAATCTGTCACATATTCCAGACACCAATATGTGACATTTTTGAACCAAGGCATTATATGCTGGTATGCATACATCCCATTATGCATTATGGAAGTGATAGGCCTATGTTGGATTCCATAATTCAACAATTTTCACACAGCAGGAACAATGGGTCATATGAATAAAGACTAGCAAAAATGCTTTTACTTCAGATCTGTACAGCATTGCCTAGTGCATTTGTATTGCAAAATTCAAGTAAAATTATTTACTACCGGGGTAGTCTTTATTCATATGACCCATTGCAGGGGCGGATCCACGATTTTGGAAAAGAGGGGGCGCACTGTGGTAGAAACGACATTGAAATCTGCTGTGAATTTCAATGATTTGCTCCATATTTTAGAATTTCACAGTCATTTAATACAGATTTGTTGGATCCGCGACTGCATTTTACTGAATTATGATGACAGTATTATAATACAGTCACTCCCTAGGAGTTCATAGTTTCAGAGCAGGTGTGATCATCTGTGATATTTATTATTACTTGGGGTAGACCATTTCATTACCCGGTATTCCATGTACTTTCACTTCTCTTCCAGATAGTATGACAACACTACACACCCTCTCTTGTCTCTACATTATCATGTACAATGTACATTCAGTCCTATATTTCCATTTCAGTCTCATGTTCGTTGTATATGATAAAGATGTTCTACTGGCCTTAATAATAGAAATTGATTAAAAGTTTACATGTATCTGAACTTCTTGACACAATGATTGTCTCGGTCGGCCACCCACGCATGTCCGTCAGACGTAAGTGCAATACCACGAGGAGCAAACAAACCGTCGTCAAGGCTTTCTATGCTGGATACATACGTGCCATCCTGTTTGAAAACTTGGATACGTTTGTTGCCACTGTCGACAACTAAAACATTGCCGTGTTTATCAGCCCCTACACCAAACGGCTGTGAAAATTTACCCTTCCCTGAACCTTTGCTACCAAAGTGATACATGTAGTTACCATCCTTATCAAAGACTTGAATACGGTTGTTATCAGCATCAGAAACAATGATTCGATCGTCCTGGCCTACGCAGACGAATGTGGGATGATTGAACTGACCAGCTACACTCCCAGACTGTCCAATTTTTTTAATCAAACGACCATGCTTGTCGTAAATGAGTAGAAAATTGTTCTCAAAATCAGCAATGATGATGTGTCCGATGCTGTTAACAGCAACACACAGACCACGTTTCATGTTGACGGGGTCGGAGATTCGGTGTATCAGCTGGCCTTCCATTGAATAGAACAGGATAGAATGAGCGGCTGAAAGATCAGCGGAGTCCACGCAGACCTCGGTGCATAGAAGAACATTTGTCTCCTGATTAAGTGCAATTCCACAACCTGAGTAGGCATCACTTTCTTTACTGATTTGAAACTGAAATAAGAACTCTCCGAGAGGGCTGAATTTTTGTATGCAACAATTTCCAGTATCAACAATATATACACAATTTTTCTTGTCCACTGCCACAGCACGTGGGTACATAAACTCGCCATGTCCTTTCTCTCCTTTCTTGCCGAACTTCATCACAGGGTTGTTGCTATGAACGGGTACAACGTAATCGCCACCCTTAATTGGGTGACCTTTGAACTTGACCTTGAGGTAGTGGTCACCCGATACCTGTGGCCGATACGTTATATCATAGGCACCATTACCACGATACTGCACCATGTTGCGGATTTGGTAATCCTCAGGATCCTTTATCTCCACGGCAACAGGACACTCATCATTGGCGTTCTGTTCAATCTTATCACCATTGTAACTATAAAGAGTCATTGATATTCTCGCAAAGATACTAGCAACTGATGGATGGGGACGAACCTCAACAATAGAGGGCAGCATACTATCACAGAAAACCTTACCAAGTTCTTGTAGGCAGCTAAAAAAACGATCCTCACCCTGTTTTTGTTCAAATTTGATATTATTCGGTCCAACACGAATTTTGCGGTTGTTTTTCTGGGTTTCTGATCGCTTGTTACGCATCATCGTCTTTGTTGAAACCATGTCCGCTATTGAACCGATGGAAACGGCAGTTTCACACTGTTCAACTGCATTGCTTAGCCTCGATGTTTGTTGTTTCAACTCATCCAATTGACGCATTAAGGCATCACGGCGTCCTCTATGAGTCTCATTCACCTGTTCTTTCAGTTTGTTACGACGACGATTTATATACTGAACATAAGTGTCAAATGTCTTGTCTATACTACCAAGGGCGGTTTCCTTGCTGGCAAACAGATTACTTATCTCGGCATCCAAATATTTCACTTGGGATATGTTGGTTAAAATCATACCCTGGGCTTCCGAAATTTCCATTTCAACTGTTCGCCGCTGTTCGTCCACAGCATTCTTCAAATCTTGAATATTGTGGCCGTTTGCGGCTGTGTGTTCTCCGAGGGTACATTCCTGACACACAGGAAGTTCACACTTAGTACAGAAGAAGGTCAGAGGCTGACCATGCCGCTTACAACCCCGTGGCTTCTTTTTGCGTTTCAGCGTCATTAACTCCTTCATATGCGTCACATAAAAGTTTGTTTGAAGAATGGACACATCGCCAGCTTCTTCCAATGGCACGGCCCGGCGACATGTTGGACAATCAAATGAGAGCTGGTTGCGTGCAAGTTGTAGAAGGCAGTCAAGGCAGAATGAGTGATGGCATGGGAGCAGTTTTGGAAGACGGTTGACGTCGTCGTAGGCATATAGACAGATGCAGCAAGTCAGAAGGTCGTTGGCATCGTCAGCTACATTACTGGCCATGGTCACAGATGATCCTGCAGTGAAAGAAGATAATACTTCCTCAGCTATGAACTAAAATAGAAACTACAGTTTGGGGCTGAAAACTTGGCACTTGACCATCTGAAACAGTAAAGCTGTTAAATGGGGAAAGCACCACAGACAAAGACGGACATTTACAACGATCAGGCACTTACCTTCACGTCCTTTAGAAGAATCCTTTGACTTGGCCTTCTTACTCTTTTTGGGCATTTCTGTTTTAGGTGATGATACACTCATCAGTACACACCAGAATCGACCCAAGTGAACGCAGAAAGAATGGTCTTGTCGCTGGATTATGAACAACTACCAGTACAACGGTCCATCATCAGACGTTAGAGCCAGGAGCCCAATACTCTCAAGAGAACTCTAGTAACGAGTCATTTGAACTAATCAATAATCCAACAGTCTGAAGCCCAAATAGAAACGTGTAGAATGGATGCACTTTTGAAATGATAGCAATGAGGATACTTTGTCTGCTGCTTTTGATCAAAGGTACAACATCAACGTCTGCTTTTCCGGACAAACGACAACTGAATGCCTAACTCCACATGTGTTCTGACAAGCGGTGATGGGATTAGCACAGGAAAGTTGAAAAATTTTCATTTTTCGAGTCCTTCAGATTTGGACTGAATCATTGCTGATATTGCAGGTCAGAGAAGGTCACTGATAATGATTAGGTCACCAAAATGACGGCCAGAGTACTACACAAGTGAATCAGCAATACGGGCAAGCTGTTATTCAAATGAACTCGTAGTGGTATAATTATGACAATTTATGCAATGTATCATTCACACTGTTACACTACATGGTAACATCCCAATATTGAATCATTAATGATGTTGAGACAGTACGGGCATACATCACCTCATAATCCATTTGACTCGCACAACCCTGCTACACGAGTATGCAATATAATGGAATTCCAATGTATCCAGTCCTCAAGGTGGCGTGTGTCTCGGATTAGATAGTGCAGACAGACACAGTCACATCCCCTGTGACAACCAACCACATTGAACTAAATCACAACCTGACCTCAGATTTCCAGTGCAGCTTGGAAAACTGTCGGCAAAATGTATGTTACCAGCTGTCAAGCAAGTCTGCCCATCACAAAGAGAACAAGATGACATTGTAAATGTCGTATGGTTCCCGATGTACAGGTTCTTCTACAAGACTGGTACACTGATAGAGACCAAGATATGACATGACATATGACATGACATATGACATGACATGACATGACATACCGGTATGACATGACATGACATGATATGATATGACATGACATGACATATGACATGACATGACATGTCATGTCATGACATGACATGACATGACATATGACACGACATGACATGTCACGACATATTATGACATGACATGACATGACGTATGACATGACATGACATGACATATGACATGACATGACATGACATGACATGACATGACATGACATGACATATGTATAGGTGATATCATGCCTCTATCTCTGCCACAGGCAGAGATATTTCAAATTATCATGTTTGATATATCAAAATCTCATGATATTTCAGTCACCCAGACACGTGAGGGTGAGTATTTTAGCGCAGTCCAGTCTTTGGATAAGCAGGCATGAACTAAGGCTTGTTTCATGTTGCTCAGTTGACAATATGGCAAGTTATCTCAAAATATCAAATTTGTGATATCGATATCACCATGACCCCTACATCTCAGATCAAAAGTAATCAGTCCATTCGATTCCTAGGGTATGAAAACCTAAGGGTAGAACTTGTTTCTGTTGCTCTAGGTGCTAAAGGAGCCGAGTTNCGGTCCCCTTCAGTTGTCCTTCAAATTCAGTTCGTATCACTTTGCAACAAAGCAATACTACCACCCTGTTAGTGTAACTGTAAGTCCTTCTATGCTTGGAATCTGGGGTGCCTTCACAAGTCAGGGTGGGAACCTGTAGTCCACGAGCACCCCATTTAGCATGTATAGGCAGAAGGCCTCCCACAACCTGAGCAGGAACTCAATGATTTCTTACAGGAGGAGTAATACCAATCCTGTCGAGCAAAAGGCAGTAATCATAGTTTTTCATAATTTCAACGTCAAAATTGAAAGCGGATTAAATCAGAGAGATGAACAAACAAACAAGTCCACACACTACCAGATAATAGTGCAAAAAATAGTGCATGAGCTAAAATTAAACATCCTTTTATAAATTCTTATCATAATCAATGTACACAGCTAACTGATGTGGGAATGCAGGAGAAGAGTATTGATCAAAGCAGATCAGATACTCCCACATGCTACATGTGCAAAAAGGTCTAACCTGGCAAGAATTTATTGATATTTTCAGCAGCCCAGAAGTCCATACATGCATATTTCTGATGCAAGTCATATAAGTGTGAATAGAAAGGCATTTGTAGCAGCCTCTCAGACTCAGAGTGGCGTGGTTCACTCAATGTTATTTGATCAAGTGACATTTCTATATAAAAGTTCAGCATTTTGATTCAATTAAAAGTGATGCAGCTGCCGGCAAGCGGAGAACATACCAATAATGTTGTAGAATAGAATAGAATCAAATGACAGGAACAATTGTGTTTGATGATGAGGTGGTTTTGTATCTCATCAGAGGTCTTTTTTGAATCACCTTTTAAGTTGCACAAACTTTCTGATGCTGAAAAAAGTGGAAGGTGGACCATGTGGACAGACCAGACCAGCAGCTTGATAGCATAATACATGCATGACAGGCGATTCACATAATCGCTGGCCAATTCACATATTGGCCAGCTGCGGCTGGGCCCTTGCTTGGCGTTGGTTAAGTTGACCCGGGCAGAAGTTTAGTAGTCACAATCTCATGCAAACACTCTAAAGTCTACTAAGACAGTTGGCATGATGGTTGGCACTAAAGGGACTGTATTTGTTTTCATCAATTGAGGAATCTGAGTTGTGATCCAAGAATCACAACTCAGATTCCTCAAGTGACGAAAATGAACAGCCCCTTTGGGTTGTTGCTACAGACCCAAGCCAGAGCCACAACTAACAACATCAATCACCTCATCGTTCTTCAATGTTTTGTTGCACGTTCAACAAGAAGCCATTGCACAGAAATAAATGGAATGGACTAAATTGGTGCTGGACTGGCACTGCGGGGAAGGAGGAAGAACGCTATCAAGCAGAAACAAAGAAACACTCTGTCTACCTAATACCAGAATCAGACACTAGCCTGGTTCAGTAAAATGTCACCACTGGGCAAAAGCAGAGCATCATTCAATCCAAGTCTGGTGGGAGATAGCTACGTAGTGACAGGCAGCGAGTCAATATGACTGTCATGATGGTGCTGTTCAGCATGATTTACAGAGTAAATTAACGGTATTTCTGAAATGTGAAAGGCTGATGTCTTAATACATTGGATTGTCTTATCGCAGTAATTTTCATAAGAATGAGTAGTCAAAAAGACCAATGTCTTATTGCAAGCCTATGGTACGTACTGCATGCACAACAGACAACATTACGATAGGCCTAGTCAGTAGGACTAAGCATGCTAAGGCAGTCATTGGGTTGCTTCTTCGAGTCTTGGGCATGCTGAGTGAGCATCTGAGAAAATAAACAGTGGCAGTGCACAGTGTTCACTGACGATGCCAGTGTGCAATGCCATGATGATCAGTGTCTCTGAGAGACTGTGCTCCCCTGCTATCTGCAGGTGCTGTGACGCTGTTAGCCTGTTGGGGCTCTGTGGTATGGAGGCCTTCCTAGGGCCTATTCCTTGTGTGTGTGTCTTTGTGTGTGTGTG
>NMRB01001124.1:22201-45244 GCA_002633025.1 Notospermus geniculatus | reverse complement strand
ATACCACCCGCGAACTAATGAGGACGCAGATTTTTCGGGACTCCCTCCAGCGCACACTTCGACCTCGCGCACAGGTGAGATCGGAGAAAATGACGGCCGCGGTATGCGGCGATTTCCAAGTGCCTATCCAAGGGGTGGTGGTCCTAGGAGAGACTAAATTTTCGTTTCTGTTACGTCGGCATTTATAAGTTGGCTACGGCCCCGTAGTCTGTTTGTAGGGCCTAAATTCTGGTACTGGTAGGCCTCAGTAAAAAGAACCACTTCTAATCCTTCATCTTGCGCACAATATCCTCGATTGGAAAGTCACTCTGATCTCGGCTGTCTGAGAGTCATCAGGGCATCCAGAGTGTCAGCACTGAGGGAGGCTCTTCTCTCAGTCTTCATATTCACGACGGAAAACCCTCGTTCACATGAAACTGTAGTCGGACACGTGCAGAGAAGGGTGATACAAAATTCTGCAACGTCTTTGTACGTTTCCCTGGTGGCAAGTTCACAAAAGAAGTTGTCTGCCCCACTCGACCTTTCCACTAAAACGTCAAGGTCTGAGGAGAACCTGCACGTCCGAAATTGTTCTTTTACTTTGTCCATGTAAAACTTGCCCCGGATGTACAGTCATTGACATTAGTTTATCTACACCTGATACCTTGAATATTTCAAATACTACTGGGCCAATTTTCATGAAAGTATATAACCTTGGTCATAATTCTGCATCAAAAGTTTGGAAATTTGGAAATATCATAATTATGTAATAGCTCATCAGAAAGAACCCTAAAAATCAACATTTTTGTTATGCGATTTTTTAACGACTTGTTACAGTGTTGATAGAGTGGAAGTTTCTAAGGACTTTGAGCTTTGTTTCACCAAAATATCTTGAGTGGTTGCTGAGAAATTTGAGATTATCAAAATTTTGATAATTTGAGAATTTCCAATTTTTCACATTTTGATATTAGTAAACAAAGCTCACCTAAACACTTAGGAGAATGAAGTTTTGAAACTTTTAGCGTAAACTGGTTAGAAGTTACAGCTGTCTTAAGTTGAATATCAAAATGTTGATATGCTTATCTCGGCCCAGTTAACGCAAAAAGTTCCAAAATTTTGTAAGCCCATATTCTGAGCTTAGCTTTAACTAATGGCATCAAAATTTCCTGAAAAACACGAAAATCTCAAATTATCAAAATTTCGATAATCTCAAATATCTCAGCAACCACTCGAGATATTTTGATGAAACAAAGCCCAAAATCCTTAGAAAGTTCCATTCTATCAAAACTGCGACAAAAGTCACAAAATAATTCCATAATAAAAATGTTGATTTTTAGGGGTTTTTCTAATGAGCTATTACATAAATATGATATTTCCAAATTTCCAAAATTTTGATGCAGAANTATTAGTTATAAGATATGAGCGCAGATACTCGGATAAAGGCTTATTTTGTGGAAAACAGTTCATTTCGTCATTTCGTTTCGTATTTCGTTTCAGATTTCGTTTCGATTTCGTTTCGTACTTTAGTAGTACCCCTTCTTTCACGACACCGGCAGTCATGGCAGTTCTTTTCCCACTTTTTGTGAATTCATCCCAATTGGGTACTACTAAAGTACGAAACGAAATCGAAACAAAATACGAAACGAAATACGAAACGAAATGACGAAATGAACTGTTTTCCACAAAATAAGCCTTTATCCGAGTATCTGCGCTCATATCTTATAACTAATACTGCAGTAGGCTCAGTTTTGATGATGTCTTCACTGAAATTTCAAGAATCCTTTGATGAATTAGGCGTATAAATTAAAAATCCGTTTGACTTATGAGTAAATGTGATTTGCGGTTTGGCAATTCTTTGTTGAGACGAAGGGCACAGAGGTTTAACGTCACATCCGAAAGGTGGCGTTTCGATGGCATCAAATTCAAATTCAAATTAAGTTTATTGCTCCGTATAATACAAAAGATTACATAGGATGAAATGCAATAAACAGAACGGTAACGGGTGATAAAGAGAGAGATAAAAGTAGAAAAGTGTGGTTAACAAGGATCTGTCTTGGGAATATACCTTGATAACCAAGCGTGCTAAGAAGATATGTGCAGACTAGACAATTACAAAATCACAGAGGAAAAAAACAATACAAAGGCACATAGACAAAATAATGTACAGAGTACCGTGATAAGATAAAAGAAAGGATAATAGGCCTATTACAAAATTAAGAGTAAAATTAAATTAAAAGTCAAATTAAAAGTACATGCATGAAGTAAAATAACAAATAATAATTGATTAATGATGATTAATAATAAAACAATCGAGATCGCCAGCTGTGAATCACTAGAGTAAAATCAGGGACGAGTATTCATTGACAACTTGTGTTGACAAATTTAAGTACAGGCATTTCCACATCGCCTTTGCCGTAGGACATTATGAATGCGAACAACTTATCACTTGCATCCAAAAGTCTAGGATCAACAAATTCTTTCAGTGCAGCAACCATCCTGGATCTTGCAGCCTTATGTTTATCGCAGTGTAATACGAAATGTTTCTCATCTTCAACTACATTTCCGCTACACGAGAGACAGTACCTAAGCTCTCTTGGCACTGAGGGTTTACTGTGTCTCCCGGTTTCGATCCGTAATTTATGGCAACTAGTTCTCAATTTCGTGAATAAAATTCGTTGATCGAAACTACATGTTAATAAATAATTTTCTAGACCAAAGTGTGTCTTGAAACGCTTGTAAGATAAAAGCTTCCCCTCGTTCCTAAATAAGATGTTACTCCATTCTAATTCATACAGTTCTTTAAGTTTCTTTTCAATAGTAACAATACAGGTGTTCACATTTACAGAATCAGGATTCGAGAACACAGAGGAGAGGCCCAAATTAGAAAAAATATTACTGACATAATGACACCAGTTGTCAGTTCTAGGATTCTGCACAAAGGTTTTTAGGTTTTGCTGATAACTTTTGATAACTAAGGCATTTTGATCTACATTTTTATCGTTCAATCTGAACCAAAATTTCAGTGCATGTTTGATGGAACCGAGAAGCAGACCATGTGAGCCCAATTCTCCCTTAACTGCAATATTACTAGTATACTTATGTAAGCCTAATAGATATTTACAAAATTTGTTATTAAGACCTTCAACAGGGCACTTTTCACACAGGGAAAGCAAATTGTCATTAGATAAACCCTTAAGTTGGAAAGGAGACCAAACCTCGCAGGCGTAACTATAAATAGGCTGGACGAGAGCTTTAAAAAGTTTGAAAGCAACAAGCACATTACCACGAAGGTCATGCTGGCGGCTTTTAAATAAAGCTCGCTGTGCTTTGTCTACTAGAGTATTAATGGCACTTTTAAAATTGCCGTTAGCGGAGAGATTAACGCCAAGATAACAATAGTTATCAGCAAATTCTAGTACGTGATTATCAAAATAAAATTTATTTTTTTTGCCCGCTCGTCCACTTTTGCTATCATAATTTTAGTCTTTTTCAGATTGATGGTTAAGTGCCATTCTTTGCAATAGATATTCAGCTTATTAAGTGCTGATTGCAGTCCAGGTGCAGTCTCAGAAAAAAGAATAAGGTCATCAGCGAACATAAGACAGCTAAGTAGTGTATCATGTACATGTACTTCAACAGGGCGACAAGAGTTGTCAAATATGCTAGGAAGATCTGCCAAAAATAAATTAAATAGAGTTGGGCTAAGTACGCAACCCTGTTTAACACCAACACACGATGAAAATGGATCATTTTAAATAGAGTTGGGCTAAGTACGCAACCCTGTTTAACACCAACACACGATGAAAATGGATCAGTTAATCCACAAGGAAGTTTCACAGCAAATGATATTTGATTATACATGTCCCTGATGGTTTGTAAGAAATTCCCACAAACATTAGCTTTGATTAATTTATAAAAAAGTCCGTCCCTCCAAACTGTGTGGAAAGCACGCCTGAAGTCAATAAAACAACAGAACAAGCAACTGCGTGATAAGTTGCCCACATACTTGTCAATAATAGTCCTCAATGTATAAATATGGTCCGCAGTTCTGGATCCTTTCTTATAGCCAATTTGATTCACAGGTATGGATTTATTCTTCAACAGGAAAGCATCTAGTCCACGTTGTAAAACAGAGCAAAAAAGTTTACTCAGATTACTCGAAACAGCTATCCCTCTGTAGTTGTCAACTTTATTCAAGGGACCACCTTTGTGTAAAGGGGTTAGATAGTTGACCCTCCATGAATCAGGATACTTAGAGAAAGTGAGAATTTGATTAAACAATTTTACAAGGACTGGAATAATAACGGATGCAGAATGCTTTATCATTTCGTTCAATATTGCATCACTGCCGCAAGCCTTGCCATTCTTAAGCTTTTTAATGGCAGCTGCTACCTCTTGTGCCGTAATTTTAACATTGAGTTCATTAAAATTCGAGTTGCAATTTTCCCCAATGAACTGCTGAACATAGTCATCATTGCTTCCCTTCACAAGATTGTCATTCATAATCTGGTGAAAATGTTTGACCCAGTCTTTGGCAGAGATTGTCTGTTCTGGTCTGTTCGACTTTGTACTCTTGCTAAAGGAGTTCAAATCATTAAACAAGCTCCAAAAAACCTTGGGCTTTTCGTTTTCCAAAGTAGTGAGTTTATGAAGAATAGCACTCTGAAATTGGAATTTTTTATGCCGCACCAAACAGTTATATTTTTTCCTTCTGTATCTATAATTTTGTAAAAGGTTAATATTGAAAGGGTCATTTCTCAATTCTGCCCCAAGATTTTTAAGATTCCTCAGGGCAATATGACAATCAGTATCAAACCATTTTTTCGATCGTCCTTTTTGGGGACTAGATGTTATATGATGTGTTTTAGATTTCTGAGTCTTACACTGTGTACGTCTGAGTAATTTTATTTTGGCTTTGGTTGCTGCAGCATAAAAAATCTCATTCACTTTGGACACGGAATCGTTGATATCTGGAGCTACATGTAGGATCGAAGAGCCAGCTGTTTCGTCAAGAAAGTCATTTATTAAAGACTGGCACCCAGGTGATGATATGGCCTGATAAAAGTTATCTCCATCTACCCAATATATTTTTTGGGTAACGGAATTAAAGAATCATCATTAATTTTCTTACAATGATTCACATGCAAAACAGTGGTTAAAACATTGTGAATTGAAAAGGGAGTGGGATTTCCAACATGAAAAGTGTCTATTGAAGGTAAAAGCTGATCTGAGGCGATAGCATAATCGATTACACTTGGGGCACCATTGTGACTAAAACAGGTTGGAAATCCCACACAATCACCAAGAGTTCTGCCAAAATCCTGAGACCACTGGACTTACAAAGTGAGAGAAGTTTCGAGCCATGGTCACTCATCTACCTTACTTGTATCAGAATTCTGACGATCCAGATGAGTGTTACCAAATACAGAGACAGGGATGTTCAGATGCTTGTCAAGATTATCAACACAAATATCTGGTTCTCTACCGGTGCGACCATTAAAATCGCCATTAATTAGGCATCTACCCAGTCTCGAGTACTGTATTATTTCAGTTTCAAGAGCTTCAAAAATATTCATCTTACAATTAGATGTAGGCCCTAAACCCGGAATATTTCGGTGCAATATATGCGGTTCCCACAAAAACATCCTCCTCAAGATGAAATGTAGCTTTACACAATTTAATCCATTGAATTTCGGAAGTCGATGGTGTAAGCATAGTCACACCATGAAGAATGTTCTTTTTTATGAGTACCGAAATACCACCATAAAATCTACCATTAATTTCATTTTTCTTTCTAAAGTTGTTTATGATATGGTAAGAGTCAAGTGAAAACACATCATCAGGCCCACAATGTGTTTCCACAAGACAAATGATATCACAGTGACAAATATTGGCTTTAACTTCCTTACAATCTAGTTTACAAGTTCCGGTTCTGATATTGGAAGAACCAGTAAACAACCCATCAATGTTCCAAAAACCAATTACAAGATTATTTACATACTTGCGAGATAATTGACAATTTACAGACATAATGCAACAGAAACTGGCAATATGATAGGTAACGTGAAAGTGAACAATTACTTATTTAGAGGTACACAAAAATAATAATAAAAAATGTACATATAATAACAATCTTACAAAGACTGATGGTAAACAAATAAAAGCACAAACGGAAGGTAGGTAAAAAGGTGTACAAGTATAGACTACGTTATTGTCCTCGGACATCTTGCTCAAAGTCGACCTAATTAACTTGGAATCACAAGCAGGCCCTGAAGTTTAGGGCAAGCCGCCCCCGTGAGCAATAGAATTTCCATTGCTCACAAAAACAGCCCGCCCCAAACCCCAAGGCCCTCACAGGAACACCAAGTAAAACTCCATCAGTAGGTATTCATGACCACAGGGCAGTCTATAGTGTCTATTAAAGCTATTCAATAAATTTAGCAAATCTATAACACCGTATGAAGAGTTTGTTATCCTCTTATCGTTAAAACCATTACGACGTGAATACTTCTGACCCAAGCCTGAATGCCCCCTGGATGAGAAGTGGTGTGTCTTGTCAATTGAACGGCCACCGAAGCCCTGGCCCCGAAAGCCATGATCCAAGTTTGTTCGAGATTTCTGCAAGGATAATCCCGGTCCTGAAGTTGGTGAATCCACAAGTTCTTTGTAAGAAGCCTTCGATTCATATGTAGAGTAATCAGCAAGACCAAGAATGGGGTTAAGTACCAGCTTGTAACATCTGACCAACCACGTTACACCAGCAGGTGTGAGATGGACCCCAATAAACCTCTGAGTATTCTGAGGTACATGTAATAGGATAATTATTCTAAATCTAATAGGAGCAGTCAGCCGCGCATATTGCTAACAGATGGCAGCACAGTCTTAGCGGACCAAATGTACAGGAAATCTATTATGATCGCTGCTCGATCGATAATGACTGGGTCCGCTAGATGCATTGAATTGGGCCCTAGTGACACCTAGTGGTCAACTCGCTGACAGCTCCTATTGCATAATAGTAGTTTGTTCCGCCAGACCGTGGAGCTTTTCCATGAGGTGTACCGGTATCTATTTTTGGGAGCGTACCTATGTGTCCCGGGTTCTATGTGTCCCAGGTTCTTTGCGTCCCGGGTTCTATGCGCCCCGGGTTCTTTGCGTCCCGGGTTCTTGAGGTGTGAACAAAGCCTCTTGAGGCGTATTTGGAGTATTTGTATTGGGGATTTTGACTCCGTTCGGTAATCGTAAATACAGTACACAGACCGAGGTCAAATATTGAATTACAACGCTGAATCCCACTAAATGATAAATCCCAAAGATAATAATACACTGTTACATGGATATATGCGATCCGCAGGTAAGTAGGTTCCTGCCGGCAGATGAAGCTGTCGATTGTAGCCGAGGGTGGGTATAGGGCGAAGCTGTGCGGCGTCATTCGTATGCAAGGAAACCGGACTGGAAATTGGAATGGGTCTAAAATAATTTTATAGGCTAAACTTCGCAGTGTCTCAATGTATGGTATTTTCATATAGACATGACTGTGTGCTGTCACCTAGAAATCTGCAGCGGCTCCGGACCAATCCTACAGTAGGCATAGCATACAAAGTGCCATTTTGATGACGACTATGGTTATTACATTACATACATGTAGGCCTACCTGTAAATATAGAATACTGTAGAGTATGCGTTAATCGGTCAGCCCGCGAAACTTGTTCGAATTGAAAATCGTTGAATATCCGCGTTCTAGGCCTAGTTAAGTTGATCACGCATCCCTCCATACAACACCAGTGTCAATTCAAATGAATTTTCTGCTGGCCAGTGCACTATAGACTTTCTTGTTGCGAGCAGGCCTTGGACAACGAAGAAATGTGACACGATGGTTTTTTTCACGCAAGCAATGAATCCAGACGAGTAGCCTAGCACTAATGAAATTGATCGGACCACTATTCTCGCAGATGACGGGTTGATCAATAATTACCCTCAACCTGGATATTCAACGATTTTCCATTCGAACAAGTTTCCACGCTGGTGACTCAGATTTTATCGTACGCTATGCACCTACTTCCGGTTAAGCAGACGAATTTTTTGACGTACTTGAAAAATAACATTTTTAGTGCCTTTAGAGATCTGAACCACCCTGCCCCTATCACACACGCAATGAACTCTGAATGTTGTTCAACTACGCGAAACAGTTTTTGTGAATAATGGAGCCATATTGATCTAAGCGGCGAAAGTGCATAGGAAAAGCAGGTTTCGACTCGACTACAGAAATAGGATTTCTTTCCTTCCGTGGATTCTTAGAAGAATAGTTATCGGACAAATTTATAGTCCAACATATTGTTCATCTACGCTCTGAATGATTTTGATGTAAAGCCCATAGATTTCTGGAAAATCGCATTTTTGAAAAAAAGTTACCGTACGCCATTCACATAGCCGGGTGTTCTTGTACCGTACGCATGCACCTAACATTTGGCATCTGGTGCAAATTGGCTTCACATTGAAAATCATGCCTCGCCGTTTCGTCTGAGGGGTACATGTCATTCTCAATTGTTCTGCAGATACAGGAAAAGATCGTGTACCATCTATTTCGACTCGTAAACATCTTCTCACATTTGTCGCACTTTCTATGCTTGACTCCATGGTGATGGTCGACATGGTCCTCGAAGNTTCACCAAGCACGCCCAATCACACCTTGAATCGTCATGAATAATAGGTGGCGTCTTTGTACTATCAGTTCAAACCCACGCGTATATTCTCGCGTGGTCTGCGTGATCGAGGTTCCCAATTAGATCCACACACAGGCATAGGCGTACTCATATCTCTAAAGCATGCAGCACACTGGCCGCCAACTTCGGCGTCCAGAGGCGTTTTTTCGACGCCAATGTCCGAACGCCAGAAAAATCCCCAATGTGCTACGAATGGAATCTGGAGAACGCCGCCGGACGCCACTGAACTCCACCACATATCAAACATGTTTGATTTTGGACGCCTGTGGACGCCAGTGAACTCCCGAAGCAGCCAAGTGTGCTACCGATGGAAGCCAAACTTGGAGTCGGCGGCGAGGCTTTGGCCAATCAGCTTGCGTCTTGATGTCACATGATTTCAAAGTGGAGGCCTGAAGTGGCCCGAAAATATGTTACTGAACGCCAAGTCTGGACAGGTGTGCTTTCACCAGGGTCCACTGGCAGCCAACTCTGGCGTCGAGAGGCGTTCAGTCGAACGCTTCTGACGCCACATTTGGGGGCCAGTGTGCTGCTACATGTAGCTTAAGCCCCCTAAACCTAAACCTCCAACACTGGTTCCAATTCCTCTGGGTTTAGAAGGTCTGCATTTCAGTTGGTGTATTTAATTCCATACCGTCACGAATGAAATCCAGTTTCAAACCATTTAGTTGATCCGTATGGGATCCATAATTTTTGACTTTGTTTCGTGCAGCGAGCAGGTGGGTGGGCGGGCAGGTTTTTGGGGGGGGGGGGTTAGTAACCCCCCAGACCCTAAAGCCCAGGAATGCCATGCTTAAGAAATGGGTTTTATTCATCCCCCAGTTACTACTGATAGAATGAGACCATCAAACCTTTCGTTCTCAAAAGTGTAAATAAAAGTGGGCTGGCTCCCCAATTATAAGCCCCCCAAAACCTAAACCTCCAACACTGGTTCCAATTCCTCTGGGTTTAGAAGGTCTACATTTCAGTTGGTGTATTTAATTCCATACCGTCACGAATGAGATCCAGTTTCAAACCATTTAGTTGATCCGTATGGGATCCATAATTTTTGACTTTGTTTCGTGCAGCGAGCAGGTGGGTGGGCGGGCAGGCGGGTGGGTGGATGGGTGATTTTGGAAGTTTGAAAATTTAAAAATTTGGGTTATTGCGAAAATTTTTAAAAATTGAAAAATTGAAAAATTTGAAAAATTGAAAAATTTGAAACATTGAAAAATTTGAAAAGTTGAAAAATTTGGAAAAATTGAAAAATTTGAAAAAATTAAAAATTTGAAAAATTTAAAAACTTAAAAATTTGAAAAATTTAACGATTTGAAAAAATTAAAAATTTGAAAATTTGAAAAATTTGAAAAAGTGGAAGTTTTGGTTTTGATGACTGGGAAATTTAAAGCCAAATTGAACTCGGACCATAACAGAACTTTCCATACTACTGGCATCAATCCCAGCACTCAGGGCACTCAGTATAAAGATCAGGCCGGATGTTAGAAGGGCGAAAGTCCAGTATATCAGTGGCCCTAATGCCCGCAGATTGGTGGAAAGTCCAACCTGCTGGTGCCCAATCTTACCACTTTATCTTCCATGTCGACTGTGTCAACCTGAATCCCTTTGCTGAATACTTGAACCCCTTCATCCTCGTCACTGTCCTCGGTCTCAACCACAGCAGGGAAGACATATTTCGCTTCCTCTGTAAGAGACAGAGGGATTGGAATGAGGCGTTGGAACAACCTCGTTCCCAGGGGTCGTTCGCTTTCTGACAATATGGCGGACGCTCACCAACCTGGAATCAGCTTTGGTTTGAAGACCAGGACTCTTGGTCTAAGTATAGGTGGCAGCACGAGTCAAAATAATTAATCTGAAATACTTACTCGTACTTTTTAAAATTCTTTTTACAAAAATCATCAAACCTGGATATAGGTAACCTTTTGATTTGATCCAAAATATTTTGAAAATTTGTTTGGGTATGTTCTTGGGTATATTTGACGGTTTCCTGTCAAACAATTAAATGTGTTAAATCCAAAGGTGATTCCAGGGGTTAGTGAGCGAGTGGTCCGAGGTTGTCTGAGCGAACTATCCCCCTGGGGACGAGGTTGGCGTTGGAATGGATGTAAACTATGTGACCCGAACTCCTAGCGACAGAGCTGCACATATCTGGGGAAACGATATAACCACGTACAACTTGGAGAACCACTGGCAGTCTACTTATTCATGCAGATAGCTCGCACCAAAACAAGTACACGTATTTCTACGTGTCGAGACGTGGACATACCCTGATTTGCACGGGGTCCATTGCCCTCCGCTGCGCCCGTAGCCTGAAAATAATTAGGAATTTCAGTTTGACAGTACATACATGTATATCGTAGCTCAATGCGATTGGCCGAGAGCAGTCTCGTGAGCCGTCAACATTTCGGCATGTTCGCCCGGAAAGTATTTCCGGTTGGTATGTTTTCCCGCAAAATGCTTCCGTTGAGACGGCCCCACGGCCGCCATTTTGTTCCTCGCTTCAACTGACACGGCAGTTTTGCCATCAAAACCGTCGAAATACCAGTCAGTCGTGTCAGTTTTGGTGTTCTTCGACAGCATGAGGTAACTGATAGCAATTTCGGTAACACAGTGGCCCAAACTTATCTCAAGTTAGCTCACAATTTCAAAGAAATGAGCGAGCGAACAGCGCCGATCTGCCGTGGCATACTTTATTCAGTGTTGTGCGTTCACCGACGTTCCGAACTCCTAGCGACAGAGCTGCACATATCTGGGGAAACGATATAACCACGTACAACTTGGAGAACCACTGGCAGTCTACTTATTCATACAGATAGCTCGCACCAAAACAAGTACACGTATTTCTACGTGTCGAGACGTAGACATACCCTGATTTGCACGGGGTCCATTGCCCTCCGCTGCACCCGTAGCCTGAAAATAATTAGGAATTTCAGTTTGACAGTACATACATGTATATCGTAGCTCAAGTAAGTTTCCGGGAATGCGATTGGCCGAGAGCAGTCACGTGAGCCGTCAACATTTCGGCATGTTCGCCCGGAAAGTATTTCCGGTTGGTATGTTTTCCCGCAAAATGCTTCCGTTGAGACGGCCCCACGTCCGCCATTTTGTTCCTCGCTTCAACTGACACGGCAGTTTTGCCATCAAAACCGTCGAAATACCAGTCAGTCGTGTCAGTTTTTGTGTTCTTCGACAGCATGAGGTAACTGATAGCAATTTCGGTAACACAGTGGCCCAAACTTATATCAAGTTAGCTCACAATTTCAAAGAAATGAGCGAGCGAACAGCGCCGATCTGCCGTGGCATACTTTATTCAGTGTTGTGCGTTCACCGACGTTTCCGCATCGACATACATCAGCCGTGCTGGGGCGCACTACGGATTTGAGTGACGATATAAACGCCACGAAAACTTCTCTGTTGACTTTCGGTACGATATAAAAAGCGCCTCGGGCAACATGGCTTTCTCGGGGTGACATTTCGCTCTACCGCCCGACACGACGGGCACCATTTTTATAATGTATTTCTGAGTCGGCGAATATTACCGATTATACATACATGTATGTTAGTGGTATCAATAGGGAGTTTTCCCAAAGCCCCCGAAACGCCAACGCGAACGCCAAACCCATTGTTCGATGCCACGAAGACAACACCAAACAAAAGGATAGACGTTCGCGTTGGCGTTTCGGGGGCTTTGCGAAAACTCCCTAATATTATTGCATGTCTAGAATATACATGTACCAAGATCCCTGGTTGCATCGTGTTGAATTTATTCATGTAAAAAATTCCTTAGGGGGACATTGGCGCACATCAATTGGCAAATATGGACTTTGGTCATGGACAACGACAGATAGTCAAAAGTAGTTTCATATACTCACTTCCTCAGGCTGAATGCCAGTCATCTCAATTCCTTGATCATTAGGCAGGTTTGCCTTCCTTCCTGCCAGGCCATCCTCACATGAACTGAGCTCGTTTACTTCTTCGACACATCCGAGATTCGATGAATAGTGTAACGATTCGGATGCAGACCGAGGCCGGCTTCCCAGGTGTTGTCTGGCTGAGCTTAGCTTGCGATATATCGTCTCCGAATAACGTCGCAGAAGACGCGTACTACTTCCCTCTGTAAGTGGCCAAGGACAAGAAATCACATCAGGAGCTAGTCTCGGCTACCCAGCTGCTGTTTCGAATCTGGGGATCCGATCAGCGTCTAGGGTCATAATGCCACATTTTCTGTCACGAGCAAACAAAGATGGATGCTGATTGGCTAATCAGAAACAGAGCCAGTCAGACATAGCCATCCGTCGATTCCTCCCATTCGAAAACCACAGTCTGGCTGCTGATTGGGCGAGAGAAGTGGTCATGTCATCTCATCATGGCGACGACCATAATACAGTTGGGTTTTCTCGGCCTCCTCTCTTCCATACGGATACACAACTCCTGCTCATTTTTCAGTCTAAAATTCTATTCTGACGAGTTGATGCTGTCCCGGACGCTGTCTCAGATCACTTCCCCATATCGATTCTTTGACAGACTCAGGCATTTTGAAGGTTGTGCGAGGAAACATAAACCAAAAATGGAAGTAGCCATTTTTTGTCACGTGACGTGCTACAGCACTACCCACAATGCACTGTCAGCAAAAACGGCATAATTTGCCAGACATTTGTGTAGCAGTACTGCGGAACAAAACGGCTGGCTGCGCGAGACTAATCTAGACTCGGGACCCAGTCGTTGTGTCGCTCCGGCCGCCGCACTACACTCCACAAACGACTGGGAAAGCAAGCTGCAAAATCAGCGGCTAGCATACCGACAACAACAACGGCCACCTCGACCAATGAAGTTGCCCGAAAGCAATCTACTAGGGGAAATCTGGCACACTTTTGATTGGTTGTTATTCATGAAATTTACCAGAGCCTCTAGAATCTTTTCAAAGTCACTAGCAGGATATTTTTTTATCCGTAAGTACACACAGCATCGAACTTAGGTACCAGGATACCGTCCTTGGCCTCGAAAAAAGTTCCGAAATATAATCAGCTGATTTTTGAATCTTGCAACGAGCAGACGACGGCCGTTGAAGACGCAGTTTCTGATTGGCTGAACTCAATCACATCCGTTGTTGTTGTCGGTACGCTATACGCTGATTTTGCAGCTTGCTTTCCCAGTCGTTTGTGGAGTGTAGTGCGGCGGCCGGAGCGACACAACGACTGGGTCCCGAGTCTAGATTAATCAGGAGCCCCCTACTGCAGCTCAGCTTATCCTCCATCCGATTTTGCCGTTCTACGGCAAATGACGTCATCAAAAGTCCCTGGAGCTGAGCAAATAGATTAAAGAGACTCCACTCACTGTAAAGTTTTGAAATTTTAAAGCCCCACTGTATTGAAGTTGAAAAACGCAAATCATCGCCGCGATTTGTTGACGTCGGTGCACGACGTCACGACGTCAGCGTAGTGTAAAATGTACTGCGCTCCATCTGAATACATTAGGGCTCTCTCTGCAGTTGTTTTCAATGTGTGCTGAAACCTATACCTTGATTCTCTAAAGTACGCATCAGACAGGCATTTTGGGGACCTTCACGAGGCTATGGGACCTCTATGTGCACTCTCCTAACTTTTTGAAAATATCGTAAAATTCAATACTGTGGGGCTTTAACAATCCATGGTGATTACTGAGTTGTGATGTCATTGTGTCCAAATACTGAAGACCTTTATTGTACTGAATGACCTAATACTACTGTGACTGCTAGGCCCATTGGTTGTACCTTCATAAATATGCATTGAACACATATGACATCACATGTGCTGTGCAGCGGTCCCTTGGAATGCAATAAAAATGCTTAAAATGATGAGTTTGCTGATTTTAAAAAAAGACATGTTGGAGATATTTATTATCAACGACATTTCAAAAATTCAAAATTTTACACAACGAATGGAGTCTCCCTTTAAATGATATGACTGCACCTTACCTTCTGGTTGAAGAACTATTGAAGGCCTGCGGATGACGGGGTTACAAACTGTCTGTGTGACAGTGAAAAAGCTGCCGGCCCTTGATCGCGTCTCGATAACTTCCTCCACAGTTTCTTGTTGTTCTTCAAGTTCCCGAGCCGCCGCGACTTTAACAGCCTCTGAGAGAAACCATTTTGTAAAGAGAGCTGTGACATTTTGCACACAATACTTACTTAAATCATCCAATCATTAATGACAGATTATGCCATGTCAGAAAATAGTTGGTTAGCATCCCCTCCTGCTATTGAAATCAACCCTGCAATTTTTTTTTATTTTCAAAAAAAATCGCCAAGAGTGATAAAATTGTAGGCTGGGATGCTTAAATAAAACAACACACTTTTAAAGGATAGAAAGTAGTTTTCATTTCAATTCATATCTATTACATTTGGAATTTCCCTTAGATTGCCATGGTTACCATGGTAACATGCATCTCAAACTCACTAATTTTTAAAAAAAAAAACTCCTGCCCTCCTCAGAAAATTGAGAGAGGAAGGTGAATGACCTAATACTACTGTGACTGCTAGGCCCATTGGTTGTACCTTCATAAATATGCATTGAACACATATGACATCACATGTGCTGTGCAGTGGTCCCTTGTAATGCAATAAAAATGCTTAAAATGATGAGTTTGCTGATTTAAAAAAAAGACATGTTGGAGATATTTATTATCAACATTTCAAAAATTCAAAATTTTACACAACGAATGGAGTCTCCCTTTAAATGATATGACTGCACCTTACCTTCTGGTTGAATAACTATTGAAGGCCTGCGGATGACGGGGTTACACACTGTCTGTGTGACAGTGAAAAAGCTACCGGCCCTTGATCGCGTCTCGACTACTTCCTCCACAGTTTCTTGTTGTTCTTCAAGTTCCCGAGCCGCCTCTACTTTAACAGCCTCTGAGAGAAAGCATTGTTGTAAAAAGAGCTGTGACATTTTGTTAATAAATGCATACGATACTTACTTACTCTAGATTCGTTCTTCTAAGGTTACTTCATATATATTCATGCTGTAGGTTTAGGCCTACCCCACAACATCCATAGAAAGAATTTATTGAATATATTCAACATAACTGACCAATGAGTGAGTCTTCCGTTACTTGCACTGGGCCGCGAAGACTGCTTTGTTGGCCAGTTGGCAGGTGCACTATTAAAAGAGTGTCTGTTGCAATCACTATTCCCTTAAGCGGGGAATCCACTGTCGCGATTTCGTTGTGGTCTACTTGCGATTCGGTTGCGGTGATCGCAACCCCACCGCTGGTGTGCCTCCGGCATCAAGGATTCTAACCGGAGATTCTATGATTCACTCAGTCCTCACCAATTATTCTTTTCCTTTGCCACGGCACCACAGCAAAATACACCACAATTCCGGCGATAAATCCACACCCCAAACTCAGGATGAAAGTTCCATACAGAGGGATCTTATGAAACCCTAAAACTGGAATCAAAATAAAAAGGTCAGGGTTAAGGACGAGATGTCATTGTGAATTTTCATATTGCTTCAATTCAGGCCCCTCTGAGAAAAGCAATTCACTGACTGTTTTTATAGTCCAATGTGATCACTGTGCTTTATAGACACAGAAAATGAGGAAAGTCCCAAGGATTACAGCTTAATTACATAATCGTAAACAAAGAAATTCACCAAACACGAAAAACAGGTACAATTTTCTTGGAGAAGAAGCATGTAAATGACACATTGAAGGTGTGGCAACAATGTCACAAACCCATAGAACCTGGGGTGGCGAGAGTGTCCTGACATGCTCTTCATGTACACCATACACGCTCAGTACAAAAAGGACAACCAGGAAGTAAAATCCAAATCCAATATGGCCGCCCTGGTTTGGAAAATCTGGCAGCATTCATGGAATTCACATGCCGAGTACTCTATACCTGTTGAAAATATTGCTGTCAAAATGGGTGGACTAAATAGAAAAAACCTCGAACTTTATGATCCACATGTCGTTTGATCCTCAAAATGTACCATTTCGTGGGAAAGTGTACCGATTACTAGTCTTTTGTTTCAACTTATTAGATAATTAGTGCGTTCCAAGATACATCTCATTCAATTCCTTTCGACTTATAGACCCCGCAGGTGCCTTCATTTGCGTCATATATCTAATTGTACTTTTATGGTATTTTGACATCTTTTATTTACGGTAGTATGTAAACATTGAAACGTTTCAAAAGAAACGAGCCAAATCAAACGACCCAAAATGTTTTTAAAAATATGAAAAATCATAAAAAAAGTACCAAAAACCTATATTATTTTACATTGTATGAATAGAGGAATGTAGATTACCCGATGCCTTCATGATTTTTATCATCATTTTAGCTTTTTCTGCGATTTCTTAGCCAGATTTAGGCTACACTGCGGGAACGATGTCACATTTTCCTCTCGCCAACCTCGCACCCCTCATAATGGAATGATCGGCGTACGCTAATTGGTTAGAATGGTCATGGCTTATTATCTATTCATAACTCGCATGCACATTGTGTTACAAACTTTGCCCAACATCAAAAACGATATACATGTATTTTGAAGACGTTTTGAGGCCTCACACAAATTCCTCACAGAAAATAACCATGGTGAGTGACATATAGAGAAAGTATATGATAAAAGGTATTAATAATCGCATAGAGAATTTCTGAAGCGACGACTTCCATATTTGGGATGGGAGACCTTGAAAATTGAATGAATGGGAAGCATGGTGTCATCTATACTATAATTGACGTACGGGAGGTAGGGGCCTAATGTTTGTGATCGTTCTCCTCCTAAGTTTGGCTTTCAAATGTCCCGTGACCGCTGCCTTGCTGTGTGTAATAATGTGCCATAAGTCGACGTGGAATTCTTTTTCGATGTTTTGCCCCGTTTTCTGTAAAAAACGCCTTTTTGTTCCATAATCGAAAGACAGGAGAGTTCCACATCCGTCCGACGGCGTAGCGCCTAGCGGCAATTGGAGAAACTACGATAAATACCAGTGAGACCAGTGAGACTGTTCACATATTAATATTCATGCGCGATATAGTTCGTAATGTATCGGTACTTTATGTACAATCGCAGTGTTTTCTTCATTCTTTGTNCATGTATAATTAGGCCTATCAAATATCATCATGGCAACATGCGGCATGGACCATGCTGCGTAGCGCCTAGCGGCAATGAGGGTGCAAATAAAGGTGTTCACAAGGTGTTCACCATACTTCGTAACGTAGGCCTACTTAGCCTGCAAAACACGTGTCAAGTGTAACCCCAATAATCCCCCCCCCCCCAAAACACACTCCTCCATACTACCGCCCACGGGTACAATATGCTAGTGTAAACAAAAACAACACGTGTGTTTTGAACGGGAGACGTGTGTTTTGAGAGATTTTAATGCTTTTATGCCATGAAAGTGCCAAAAATGAACTGGAAATAACAAAATTACACCGTTTCTGCCATGCAACTTCAGATTTAGCATGTTTTTGGGTCGTTTCATTTGGCTTGTTTCTTTTGAAACGTTTCAATGTTTACATACTACCTTTACGGTAGTATGTAAAACATACTACCTTTATTTACAACGCCTGGCCACGTTTCAAAAATTCAAAACGTTGGCTCGCCCTTTAGGAAGTTCCTTCGGTCTTCCTCAAAATGGAAACGGGCAACTGTCCTTTTGTTTCGCTCGGCCCCGGCTTTTATATCCAAGTTGCGCCTATTTTTTCAGAACTTCAAAAAGTCAGGAACATAAAAATAGTAACGGGTTTCTGAGGTGAAAGACATAGCTTCCTACCGGATTCGAACCCACGGACCCTCGAATTAGGCTTCCTTTACATAGAAGTATACGGTATACGAAAACGCCGGTTAACAATGGTTTCACGGTCGTGATTCCACTTGAAGCCTTTGTTAACCGGCGTTTTCGTATACCGTCTACTTCTATGTAAAGGAAGCCTAAGGCCCCTATTCGACTACTTCTCGTAGCTCGACTTGAAAGTGCCAGCCTGAAGAAGACCCCGGTTGGGGTCGAAAATTTGCGAAATTTTTTGAGGGCGACTTCGATTATTATATCATTTTGTGCGTCGCCTTTTGTGCTTCTATTTTTGGATAAATTATTAAGTAAGTAATCGGTTTACCTATTTTTCGGGTCGACATAAAAACGACCGGAAGAAAACACTGACGCCGAATGGGTCAATGTCGTCCTGGGTATACCTTATGTTTACCCAGGATCATCCTGGGTAATCCTTTTCAAAACATAAGGATCCTTAACTTTACCCAGATTGGAGTTCCCCAGTGGTGTAGTGAGGTTGATATTCAGCGTAAATCATGAAATGAAGGGTAGCCTCGAACTAGGCCTATAGCTCCTAAGTCCTTGAGAGTTTACTATCGGTCCCTTTTGAAAAGTTGTAGGCCCGGTTGCACCAGTCATGCTCAAAACTGAGTTTGAGGTAAAGCTCAGCAGAGTCAGACTTAAAAGTTGAGTACGCCCCTTGTTGCACCTACACGACACGGGTTAGGCCTACTGTAGACACGTAGGCCTGGAGCGTCCGATCGCTCCCTTCGGAAGCTAGGGCCTATACGTGTGTACAGTAACCCGTGTTGTTCATACCGGTACCCTGAACATCGTCAGTAACCTCGAACATCGTCAATAATTTGGTAACAGCTCCCCAGACCCCCGTGCTATGAGGCTATCATCATGCCTAGGCCTATTAGTATTAGGGCCTATACCGGTAGGCCAAGTAAAAAAATACTTGGATGTTTATCGTCCAGGACGTCCATTTCGCCTTATTCCCAGTCGCCTTTTCCCGTTTCGCCTTATTATAGAGCTTGTGCAGATGACGTCATCACGAAAAAATCCGCCATCTTGCCGGTCAAACTGACGTCAAAAGACGTCGGCGACCCACGTGGTGCAGTTTGTCGTCAGCACAAGTGGAGTGTTGCGTCTTCAACCATGACGCGATTTGCACGTGGCGCACTTCGTCGTTGACCGCCAGCATGGTGGACTGCAGGTCAAAAGTGACGTCATAATGAGCCGCTGCACAAGCTCTATTCCCATTTCGCCTTTTCCCATATCGTCTTATTCCCATTTCGCCTTTTCCAGTTCTGCCATTTCCCAATTCGCCTTATTTGGGATTATCCAGATTTTACCTCGTTGAAAATGGACTAACCCACCTTCAGGCCTACTCAGGCATTGATTGTGGGGTTTTTCAGTTGATTTTTAAAGATTCTTTAGCCTAAACACAGGCACTTCTGAGAGTCGTCAGTAGGGTTACTGGTTAAACTCGGGGTCAAGGGCTAGGGTTAGGGTTAGGGGGCTAAACGTAGGGCGATATCTAGTACATAAGTCTTTTCTATATATTATGTACTAGATATCGCCCTACGTTTAGCCCCCTAACCCTAACCCTAGCCCTTGACCCCGAGTTTAACCAGTAACCCTACTGACGACTCTCAGAGGTGCCTGTGGCCTAAATGTATAGCTAAAGTTTTGACTCCTTTTCGCTTGAAGCATTGGGAAAAGTCAAGACTTTAATTTAAAGTAAATGAAAGTGTGGCTGAAGTCTGACCGAAGCATACTGCCGCCCTATGTGTCGGCTAGGGATCGAGAAATTTATACATGCAGATGTGCTGTTATAAAACATTTCCTGCCACTCTTCTGTGTTCTATCAGTCTAAAGTTATTTCCTTTCAATTCATGTTTTTCATTGCATTTCTAGGCTTGCACACACCTTAAAGAATGCCGTGGATGCCCAAGGTGAAGAAATTCACTGAGCTTGAATTTGCCATGACATGTGTAATGATGACTGAACCTGCATCATTCATGGATAGCCGTTTTTGAATTATCCTCACTTCAGTGCCATTGGTAAGAACTTTGGAGGAACTATACTTTACATAATTCCTCCAAAGGTAAGAATTTAACCAGCTCATTTCTATTTTTAAAATCACTCTCAAATGATGTACCCTGCTGATCTCTGCTATTCCCAGAATTTAACCCCTGTGTGGTTCATGTTGACAGGGGTCATGACTCCTGATGGGCCTTGCCATTAGAGGCGTGGGAGGGAGAGCAATCACTCTCCTACTCTTCAAATTGCAAGGCCTCGTTCTACATGTATCTTTGAGTCTGAAACCACTGGTATCCCCACCAAATTACAAGTACAACAATTGATGTGTATTACCATTTTCCTTGATCACCATCAGAACTAGGAACAATGTATACACTGGCATGACTGGTCACAGCTTTTCTTTTCCAGGGTCTTCAGCAGATAGACTGATCGACGTGGTGTCAAAGTGACAATGGGATATGGAAGGAGCTCTAAAATCAGAGCATCTTGATGTGGAACAATTTGCAACATTACAGACGATTCTATTGAGATACATGTAGGGTACTGTTATCTGATTCTTGGGTACATTGTGAATTCGTGTAGGAGATGTGAAAGACACATGGGATGAAGTGGAAAAGTGCATTGGAAAATTTGAAAAATGTCAGTGTTTCATATTAGCATATATCGGGTGTCCCAAAAAAAGTGAACTGCTTTTTGACAAGTATTTTGTCAGCGATAGATAAACCGAATTCTTTGGAAATTTTCCCAGAGTAACCTTAGGGTATCATCAACAAGTCTGCAAAATATCTAAGACAGGGTTCGTACTCTACCTCGAAATCCTTGAAAACCTGGAATTTTGAGGTATCCCATTTCCAGGTCTGGAAAACCTTGAAAAATCATGATTTACCCTAGAAGTCCTGGAAAAGTCCTTGAATTTTGCCCATGTGGCCGTCATAGAATCCAAAATTTTCTGGGGGAGGACCCCAGACCCCCCCCCCCCCCCCTTCCTGGAAAAGTCCTTGAATTTTGCCCATGTGGCCGTCATAGAATCCAAAATTTTCTGGGGGAGGACCCCAGACCCCCCCCCCCCCCATTTTCTTTTCATCAACACTCAAACTCTTTGAGTCATTGGCCCTTATTCTGCCCTTTCCAAAATATAATGGCAGAGAAAACCCTACTTGCTTGTAGAATTGTCATGATATTTATATTAGGCCAATGATTGAGCCTGGTAAGAACTTGAATATTGGCAAAAATAGTCCTGGAATTTCCAGATACTTGACCCTGGAATTCCTTGAAAAGTCCTGGAATTTTAGGTCTGGGGGTAGTGTACGGTACGAACCCTGCTAAGAGAGCCGTCGCATATTGTGCAAATGTCAAATTCGAAAGAGCATGTCAAAAAATGCAATATCAGAGCTGTGCAATGTGACCTTCATTATGTTCATGCAGGTGTTGACATGCCGTTTTGAATTTGACAATACTCGCATAATTTGCGACCGATCTCCTAGATATTTCGCAGACTTGTTGACGATACCCTATGGTTTACTCTGTGAAAATTTCCAATGAATTCGGTGTATCTGCTATCGCTGAGAAAATACTCGTCAAAAAAGCGGTTCACTTTTTTGGGACACCCGATATACAGGAAGTTCACAGTTTATTGGTCTTTGGTGGATTAAGTCCAAAAACTAGGCCCACAAAGGGAGGCCTGGGATTAATGGTATAAAAGTCAGATCACTTACGTGGAAAGTTCTCGGCCAAGTGCAGTGTGGATTGATTTTGGGAGGGATCAATTTCACAAATGCTGGTCAGGGGTAGTTCATGATTGATCTTGACATGCTTGAGGACGTGGCATCAAAGAACCAAATGACTGGGTCCAAACCACAAAATGTGATGCATTTGGGAACCATGAATTACCACTGGTCGGCCTTTGTGAAATTGATCAGTAGGGGCCTATTGCAATTGATCCCTCCCAAAATCAATCCGAAGTGCACTTGGCCGAGAACTTGCCACGGAAGTGATCTGACTTGTATGTGCCATTCATCCCAGGCCTCCCTTTGTGGGCCTAGTTTTTGGACTTAGAAAATTTCCAGGGAAGACCAATAAACTGTGAACTTCCTGTATATTATGAGGCGGTGTAGGAAAACCCGTCGGATGTCGCGTTTGAGGAAAGTGTTGGTGGCCTTAGTAAACCCGCACATTTCAATGGCTGAAATTGTAACAGGTAAACAGCCGCAATGCACAGGCAATCAGGCAGCCCATGTTGATCAGTCAGCGACATCTGACAGGTTTTCCTAGACCGTCACACATATTAAGTCGGAGCCAGGATTCTGAATAATGGTTCCAATCTGAAAAACTTCGAACATTTGTAACTCTGATTAGGTTTTAAAAAAATAAATTGGCATGCTGGTTACTCTTGAATTTTATCTTGTTACTATGAATGATTTATTTGAATTTGCCACATGCCTTGTGTTCTCGAATTGTTGATTCATCTCGGTTGATGATGAGGCTGTATTGTTGATAGTTTACGGTTCATCCAGTCTCCATCGGAAACCCAGCATGAACAATCTCTCTTGTT
>NMRB01001124.1:0-17273 GCA_002633025.1 Notospermus geniculatus | reverse complement strand
TTTACAAGTACGTCAAATTTCGGCCTGATTAAACTTCCAATATGGCCGCCAGGTGGCGTAACCCGAAAATCATCGAATGTGCTAGAACTCAGGAACGACTTGACCCAGAGTGCTCAAATGTGCTATGTGGCTCCCTCTAGATGACCTTTATGTGCATGTGAAGTTTTGGCCCAACCAGACATCCAGTATGGCCACCAGGTGGCACAAGTTAAACCCAAAAATCATTGCAGTCCTGCAACTTGGGAATAACTTGACCCAGATTGCTTGGGCCAGACTTTTTTTATAAGTTGGTTCGCGGATCCGCCGCCTGGGAAAAGGCTGGGAACAAGAAAAAAATAAAATCACTTTTTTTCACAGTTCTCAGGGCCGCCGCCTCGAAATATGCCAAAATGAAAAAAAAACTAAAATTTTATTTTTATTTTTATCCCGCCCGCCGATCCTGTAAAGATCCTGGCGGTGGATCGTTGGCTGATTTCAGTGCCAGTAGTCCCTGTGCTCTATTGTAATGAAAATTTTACCTTAGTAAATAAACTTCAGTCACAAAATGCATAACTTTGTCTTGCCATCTCATCATTATCGAATCTTCTTAGCAAACTAGGCCTATAGTTACAGTTCCGACGGAGCTATCCATCCACTTGAGCCGCCTGACGGTGTTTTGGCGGGAAGCCAAAAGAGACCAGTGACCATGCTGACTCAATTCCTGGAACTCCACGTGTGTTGGCTACTCTCCAAGATGCAGTGACATGACCTATTTAGTGCTGCATCATCCAATGGGTGAGGGGATACCACAATGGGATTCCCATGACATCATTGGCAACTATATTTGGCACACCATGTGCATGGGGTGTAAATTACATATTGCATTAGCAAGTCACGTTCATTTGGATTTGAGTTGAAACTTGGGATCATTTCCTGTTGAATAGGATTTTGTAATCCATTGAAAAGTTGAGATGAGAATAAATAGTTCTACACCTTGATATATTCTTAATGTAAGGAATTTCAATTTTTATTTTCAAATAAATTTTTATGTTTTTTTCATCCTCCGCCATCCAACGTAATACAGACAAAACTTCGAGAACTAGGAAAAAAAGTTTTATTTTTATTTTTTTCCGCCCTCCGCTGCAAAGGGGTGGTGAAAAGAATCCGCGAACCAACTTATAAAAAAAGTCTGGCCTTATAACTGACATGTTCCTCCCTCTGTCATTACACTGTTACATGTATGTCCAAAAGGGTGAGCACATGGTCCATGGACCATTTCATTATGATTATGGGCCATGTCGATTTAGAGGAATCAGAGGAATCGGAGGAATCCGAGGAATAGGGCTGGAAAATCCAGAAAATCACCATAAGATAAAATATAAAATTATCGGAATAGTTAATTCATAACATGTCCTTGGCTATTGAGTTGTTATAATAAACTCATCATCATCGAGGTTGGTGATAAGACAGTTAAAATGACTTGAGGGCCGAAAGCCAGCACTTAATGAGAAAATGGCCGAATTGCAAGTTCCACTAAAGCTGTTATGACGTTTACACAGTCATGTGGCTCTGTTTATATATTTAGTACATGATAGTCTTGTGATTGTGTGTGACTGATAGGCTGCAGACTGAATTTTCCTCTGATTCCTCCGATTCCTCTGATTCCTCTAAATCGACATGGCCATGATTATGCTATATCCAGTAAGCCTTTGTTCTGACATGTTACGTACTTCGTTATATGATCTTTCAGTGACTGGGGAATGCCCGCAGCAACGAAATCGGTGATTACAGTAAGCGGGAAGTTAAGGCTCGTTTCCACAGACGCGTTTCACGCTGCGTGATGCGTCAAATCTTTTGTTATTTTCCGCTGCTCTGCTTCCAAACAATGGGCGAAGCGTCAAAACGCTCACGCTACCGCTTCTGTGGAAACGGGCCTTTAGACGCGGGCAGATAACCGGCCGATCATCTCTTGTTGTGAATTGCGATCATCAAGGATGTTTATCCACACGCGCACAAACCTGTTTTAACCAGCGTACAAAAGTTATCCGCGTCTAGGCTAATCGCGCGATGATCACCCTTTATGAATACGGCCCTTAGTGTTTTATCCGATGAGCTATTACATCATTACGGGATTTCGATATATCCAAAATTTTGATGCAGAAATTATGACCAACAAGAATTAGATATACTTTGATGTGGAACAAACCGTGTTAAAATTGGCCCAGTAATATTTGAAATATTCAAGGTATCAGGTGGAGATAAACTTTTGTCAAAGACTGTACATGTAGGTGACCAAATTGGCCCAGTAGTATTTGAAATATTCAAGGTATCAGGTGGAGATAAACTTTTGTCAAAGACTGTACATGTAGGTGACCAAATTGGTCCAGTAGTATTTGAAATATTCGAGGTATCAGGTGGAGATAAACGTTTGTCAAAGACTGACTGTACATGTAGGTGACCAAATTGGCCCAGTAGTTTGAAATATTCAAAGTATCAGGTGGAGATAAACTTTTGTCAAAGACTGTACATGTAGGTGACCGAAACGCGATTCCACTGGGAAAAAACATTCCAGTCATCAAAATCGTTCTACTAGTATCTGCGTGCGCTCACATTTGCTTGGGAGCAATTTGAATACTTACCTCATTTTTGGGTGTAGCTGATCCTGTCATGCCTGTTGCTGGCTTAATCGTACTGCCGACCATGAATTCATATGATGTTGGCTTGATTGTCGCATCGTTAGTGCTTTTACATGTACAGGTAGTCGTTTCGCCAACTTGAAGTGAGGTTGGTACACACGTGAGCGTTGGTTCCTTTGCCGCTGAAAAGAACGTTGTATTGCAGGTGCATGTAAGGTGAAACTGTACATTTACTTCCCTACCCATCTGTCAATACAGCGATCGAGATAAGAGTGCTGAGATAGTCACTGGGCACAATCCCAGCGTTTTCTTCTCTCCCTGATTTGTAAAAAAATGCAAAAGAGCGATTCATTGTCAAAAAGTAATCAGAACAGAAAATTCTCTGTTATAAAAACAAAACTCTTAATTTATTATTTACATTTTTAAATCTGATGAATAATAACAATTTCACAGTTAAGTGTGTAACGCATTTTGGTTAACAACGCATTCAGTCTTGCAGTTTGATCTGCAGTACCGGGGTACATTATTTAGGGTATTGGAACGGCTCACTTACGGCCAGAGCGGTGTACGGCGCGTGGTCCTTTAAGTTGGTTAGAATATGGGCCCTGGGTCCATATCATAAACATACTTAAGTCAAAGTGTGATACTTATCTTTTGTGTTGAACAAAGGGTAAGTGTCACACTTAGACTTAAGGGGTCATATTCATAAAGCGGTTCTATCATTAGAACCGTCTTAGGCCGGTTCCAGGTATCGTCAAACACTGTACTTGGAACCGGCCTAAGACGGTTCTAACGATAGAACCGCTTTATGAATATGACCCAAGTAGTTTTATGAATATGGGCCCAGGGTCCATATTCATAAACATACTTAAGTCAAAGTATGAGACTTATATTTTGTCACACTTGACACTAGATGGCGTTATCTTCTATAACACCACTAGCGCAGGTGCTAGGTTTCCATCTTGAAAGTAGTGCAGATTACTACATTTTGGTAAAGGTTTTTAACAATCGTGAACAGGCCAGCCGTGTCACCGCCAACCCAATGGCATCAACGCTAGATGATAGATGATGTTGAAAAGTGGTGCTGTTGGGTTCCAGGCGAATATTTTCAGACTAAAAGGACTTCGTGTTGATAACAAGAGAAGGACATCGGAGCGATGTCAATGGTTTCCGATGAGAAGTTTACTACTCTAGAGCTAGTTATCTGTGACCTTGACCTCCCTTGAGAAGTATTGCGTAACTGGAACAGGGATCCTTGATTAAACCAATAGGGGATGGTTAATGCAGGCTTCTAATTAGTTTTCCCGTGAAATTCTGAGTAGATTTGCACTTTAGAACTGTTTGACCTTGACCTTGACCTCTGACCTTCAAGGGCATTGTGTAATCTGAAAGCTCATCCTTGATAACCTAGGTGTAGATGAAGGTTTTAGGCTTCCACCATTACCAGGTTCTGTCTCATGTTATTTGTGATGGTTGGCTGTGACCTTGACCTCTGACCTGGAGAAGTATTGCATAACTGGGACAGGATCCCTGATTAAACCTATCGGGGATGGTAAATTCAGGCTTCTAATTAGTTTGTTCCTGAAATTCCGAGGAGATTTGCGCTTAAGAACTGTTTGACCTTGACCTTGACCTCTGAGCTTCAAGGTCATTGCGTAATCCGAAAGCTCATCCTTGATAACCTAGGTGTAGGGGAAGGTTTTAGGTCTCTACCATCACCAGATTCTGACTTATGTCATGTTATCAAATTTTAATATCAAATCTCACCACGATATCAGCAAATATCAAGCGACCGAGCAGGTGCAAACTGAAAATTTCAGTTGCAATAACATCCGTGGATGAGCAATGATGTTGTGATACCAGTTTCAAGTCACTTACTGTGGCAGATCTCCCGATATGTCAAAATATCAAATTTGATATATCAATATCATTATGATGCTGACACTGGAGAATAAATTTGTTGATGCCAGTATCTTGCCAAGGGCCATAAACATAGGGAAGGAACCTGTTACTAGTGCTCTACCTGGCGTCGGAGACAAGTTATTCAAGAAACAAAAGTGTGACAGACAAAATCTCAACTTTGATATGTCAATTTCACCATCAACCAGGTATCGGAGACTGGAAATTTTCACTCCATCTTGTAGCTCAGGTTATGAAACCTGGGGGTAGGTCACATTTCCAGGTCTGTAACTCTTGCAGGAACAAAGTTAGAGGTGTGACAGACTGAACAGACAGACAGACAGGCGGTCACGGGTGACCACGGGCGAGACAACCTCGAATCCAGGTGTCATACTACGATGCTGGGTGATGTTCGGCTACCGAAACTACACCCAGGGTATTGTTTTAGTGAAGATTGAGATGCTGGGTAATCTTTGTATATACCCAGGACGACATTTACCCTTTCAGCACTAGTAACAGAGGTCGTCCTTCAAAAATTACGCAAATTTTGGACCCCAAGCGGGGTCTTCTTCAGGCTGGCACTTTCAAGTCGAGCTACCAGAAGTGTACACACTTCCGCGTTGGCACCTTTCACAACCCTTCAGTACCGCTGAAAAAAAATACCTATCGTGTTGTTGCCCCCTCCCCGAACACCTTGTGGCCACCTCACAATATCCCCTAGACGGCATATGGGCAGTACATGACAGTGTTAAGACCGTACCTGACCCTTCTAACACCACGTTTGATCGCAGTTGTACCGCATGTTAATAGGGAGGTTTCGCAAGCGCCCGGTTAGGCCATAGGACGACGTTTATCTATTGTTTGGGTATACCCACACAATAGATAAACGTCGTCGTAGGGCCTAAGCGGGCGCTTGCGAAACCTCCCTAATACCTTTGATGACAACCGCATCACCAGCCTATCCACACCCTGTTTTCACCTACGTGTTCCGCACGAAACCGCTGTCATTTTTTGGCGGTTCAGCGCGATTTTGAACCGTGTTGAACCGTCCCCATGTGAGGCCTGCTAAAGGGCCTGTCACACTGAAGTAGTTCTCAAAACGTCCTGCCCCGTCCTAAAAAATCGTAAAACGGGCTAGAACGTGTAACCCTTGGCAAAATAATGCTTCGATGTTGTGGAGCACCCTTCCCGTCCATGAAGTTCGTAAAAAGACTGTAAAAAGTTGTCACTACGTCAACTACATGTACGTTCGCACACAGTTTGAACCAGGTGTAACGTTTTTCAGTGTGGCCGTTTTTCTGTGTGATTCCCATTGTTCGGAACACACCAGGAAACGAACTCGCTGTTTCTCTGTGTGTCGCCCATTGTCCAGTCGCCGCTTATTCCGTCAATCTATTGTATTGTCACACTGGCTCACGGGCCTCACTGAAAAACGTTACACCGGTCGGCAAAATTTTCAAGAACGTACTGAGAACTATCTCAGTGTGATTGGGGTATTAAAACATGGGGTTAATAATTGTTAACTAGGACGTGGATTAGACAGAGAGGTGATTTTGAATGAATTCATTTTCCCGTCATTTTATTTTGGGAAACCTATGCACAAAGAACAACAATCGTGTCTGCGGACGGAGAATGGTCTGTTCTATGGATTCGATGGTTAGCCTAGTCGATCTCCATTCAGTGACATTCCTGTATGTCAGAAAATTCAAGACACTTTCTTGCACCTTTGTTCTTGCAATAGTTGCGGCGACAATTGCGTAGGCCTACTTTGGCACACTGTAAAAAAACTGTAATATTACAGATACTGTTACCACCCTTTTACTGTAACCTAACAGCAACCTGTTAGTAATTCTACAACTACTTCAATGTTCTNTAGCCATGCACATCATTTATTTATCGTTAGAGGCCCCAAGAACCATCATTAAAATGCATCCACGTGCTTGGTTCATCAATACAAAGGCTCACTATACATAACCATGTACAAATGTACATCACTGCGTTAGGTGCACGCCATCTCTTTGTTCTTTGTCTGTACGGTGGCGTCACCTGGTGCATTAAACGATAATCGAACAACATGGCAAGAATGGAACTCGCCTCATCAAACCTTCAATTTACAAGTGGTTTCAACACCATCAATATTCTTGCATCAGTGCAGTGTGATCTATACATGTTGATCTTTCAAATTACCTCTATCCCGGCATCGGCGTGAACAGAAATACGGTGAAATTTACAATAAGATTCGGCAGAACGCCTCCAGTTAAACCTCGTGGTTCCAAGTTCTGAGTTGGGCGGAAGTAGTAGGACGCCCTCTGTAGTTTTGTATCACATGACTTGTTTCCGCGGGAAACAAAAGACTAATCGGAAACGGAAACACTATAACCTGACGCTAACAGCCGTCACAAACATGGTAACAGCATATTTTTGTACAATAAACCTCGCTCAGTATTTTTGTGGGGTGTCAAGTTTTTGGAAATGATGCCTCATTACACCACACATATGAACTATTTTTATTTGAATGAAATCCCTGACCCCCTACATAATATTTATGGTAACTTGAATGTTACGGCTTACTCAGCCTAACAGAGTCCCCTGATCAGGGTGACCAGTGCATCCTGTAAATTCTCTTTCACGACTTGTCAATTTACAGAAAATACTGGCAGCAGCAGTTACCAGTGGTCCCTGTATATTTACATGAAGAGCTGTATATTAACAGAAAACGTAGGGTACCGTTGACTAAATTAAATGGTATGCGTTAATACTCTATTATGCAACTAACTATTCATTTCAGATTCCTCTGAGCAAAACTTTCAACTGATTGTCACATACACGTAGTCCCTTTAATTCTACCATGGTCATAAAGTGCTCCTTTAAGACATTCAGCAGTTACCAACCTTCAGCAGTACACTTACATCACTCTAGATAAACTATCAAACTGTTAAACACATTCATTCAACCTATAGAATACAAGAAATTCAACAAACTTAGTCTAGACTATGAAAAAATGCCATTCCATTTGAGAGCAGTGAGGATTTTGACCTTATAAAATGTCTCTGAAATGCACTAATACTAAAATGCTCTAAACAGGTGACCATAGAAGAGGACAAATTTGTCCAACATACACTGAAGCATATAAAACTGGTTGCCAAGTTGGTTAAAAGATACTTACCATTAAATCTACTAGTGATTGCTATATTACTAAATGAACGTTTACTTACTATTGCTAAACAAATGATTACAATGTCAACTGACACTAAGAAATCATAAGGTCATTCCTGCATAACCATTAGACTTCAGAAGACATCGGAACCACACAATCGTAGAAAACAAATGACTGTCAGATTCCAATCTGTCTCACACATCTCCCAGGCACAACCAAGACCCATGCTAGGACATAATCGGGGACTAATTATCATGATTATCTGGTGTAGGCTCCTCGGTCGGGACTTCCCGGGCTACCAGTAAAATTAATTTGTGGATGGGTCTCTCTAATTCGGTCTTCCCGACCTTGACCTTGACCTTGCGTGTCAGCCCATCTTCACCTGGGTACGTTTCAACAATTCGCCCTAGTGGCCATTGACATCGTGACAGGTTTTCATCCATCACGAGGACGACGTCATCCTTTGTCAGATTGCGTGTGGGCTTGTGCCACTTCTTCCTCTCTTGAAGGTTGGTTAGGAACTCTGCCTTCCATTTTGTCCAGAATAGATTCGCTAAATATTGAACTCTCCGCCATCTCCTGCGTATGTATAGATCCTCCCTGACGAATATCCCTGGTGGCGGCATCACGACCTTTGATTTTAAAGTCAGAATTTGAGTTGGGCTGAGTGGTTGCAAGGACTCTGGGGATTCTGTATCTAGGAATGTTAGCGGCCTACTATTGACTATCGCCTCCACTTCAGCCAAGAGAGTCTGCAGAAGCTCGTCATCCAGTTGCTGACTGTGTTGGGCCAACAGAGAAGAGAGGGTGCTCCTAACACAACGAATCATACGTTCCCACACCCCACCCATGTGACTGGAGTGTGGAACATTTGGTTGAAATGTGACATAGTCGCAGTTGTCTTTCAACAGCTCTTTGGTTACTTTGTCCTGGTCCATTTCGTCTAGTGCCTTGTCCAATTCGTTCTTTCCGCCAATGAAATTCGTGCCTCTGTCGCACCTCAGGAGGCGAACTGGCCCTCTTCTACAAACAAACCGCCTGTAGGCGTTTAAGAAGGAATCAGTGTCCATTGTGTACGATACTTCAAGATGGATGGACCTTGACGCCAAGCAAGTAAACAGTGCACCCCATCGCTTAAGCTCTTTGCGCCCTGATTTGACCAGATATGGACCAAAGAAATCCACCCCGGTGTAAGTGAATGGGGGTTCTGTGGCCATCCTGTCGTTTGGTAAATCTCCCATCTTTTGCTGGCAGGGGTTCCTCTGAGTTTTCGGCACACCACACAGTTCATGATGTGTGTCGTCACTACTGCTCTGGCTCGAAGTATCCAATACCCTGCCTCCTTAATCCCATTGAGCGTCGCCATGCGACCTGAGTGTCCTGTGATCCTATGATGATGTTTCACTAGGAGATTGCTGATATGGCAATTTCTTGGCAGAACTATGGGATGCTTGACATTGGGGGGAAGATTTGACCGCTTGATTCGTCCTCCTACCCTAAGACAGCCATCGGCGTCGAGGAATGGGTCCAAATTGTAGATGGGACTGTTGCTGCTAACTTGGCTGAGTTTGTTTTCTTCTTTAGAGACACCCTTNTTTCATCCATCACGAGGACGACGTCATCCTTTGTCAGATTGCGTGTGGGCTTGTGCCACTTCTTCCTCTCTTGAAGGTTGGTTAGGAACTCTGCCTTCCATTTTGTCCAGAATAGATTCGCTAAATATTGAACTCTCCGCCATCTCCTGCGTATGTATAGATCCTCCCTGACGAATATCCCTGGTGGCGGCATCACGACCTTTGATTTTAAAGTCAGAATTTGAGTTGGGCTGAGTGGCTGCAAGGACTCTGGGGATTCTGTATCTAGGAATGTTAGCGGCCTACTATTGACTATCGCCTCCACTTCAGCCAAGAGAGTCTGCAGAAGCTCGTCATCCAGTTGCTGACTGTGTTGGGCCAACAGAGAAGAGAGGGTGCTCCTAACACAGCGAATCATACGTTCCCACACCCCACCCATGTGACTGGAGTGTGGAACATTTGGTTGAAATGTGACATAGTCGCAGTTGTCTTTCAACAGCTCTTTGGTTACTCTGCCCTGGTCCATTTCGTCTAGTGCCTTGTCCAATTCGTTCTTTCCGCCAATGAAATTCGTGCCTCTGTCGCACCTCAGGAGGCGAACTGGCCCTCTTCTACAAACAAACCGCCTGTAGGCGTTTAAGAAGGAATCGGTGTCCATTGTGTACGATACTTCAAGATGGATGGACCTTGACGCCAAGCAAGTAAACAGTGCACCCCATCGCTTGAGCTCTTTGCGCCCTGATTTGACCAGATATGGACCAAAGAAATCCACCCCGGTGTAAGTGAATGGGGGTTCTGTGGCCATCCTGTCCTTTGGTAAATCTCCCATCTTTTGCTGGCATGGGGTTCCTCTGAGTTTTCGGCACACCACATAGTTCATGATGTGTGTCGTCACTACTGCTCTGGCTCGAAGTATCCAATACCCTGCCTCCTTAATTCCATTGAGCGTCGCCATGCGACCTGAGTGTCCTGTGATCCTATGATGATGTTTCACTAGGAGATTGCTGATATGGCAATTTCTTGGCAGAACTCGTCCTCCTACCCTAAGACAGCCATCGGCGTCGAGGAATGGGTCCAAATTGTAGATGGGACTGTTGCTGCTAACTTGGCTGAGTTTGTTTTCTTCTTTAGAGACACCCTTTAATTCATTTGGAAATCCGTGAGCTTGCACTATCCTGATGATCTTGACTTCTGCATGCTGCAGTTCCTCAACTGTCACTTGGGTGCCCTTGGGATTATCTGTCACAGTTTGGGTTGCCTTGTCCTTTGACTTCCTGGCAGCTATTTTCAGTTTCTCTATGTACTTGATACAGATAGCTACCGCTTTCTTCAGCCTGAACCATGATGAGAAGCGACTAAATCTGTGCATCATGTCTTCTACGTCAACCTCAGTGGTCCTGACATAGAGTGCCGTAGCAACTTTCCTGAGTTCTGGGTCATCTAGCGGCACGTCAATGCAGTCCACGGGCAGGGGAACAGCATTCGTCTGTAGAAAGGGAGGTCCTGACCACCAGAGTTGGCTACTGATGAGATTCTTTGCTGTGGCACCTCGAGATGCGATGTCGGCAGGGTACAAATACTTGGAATCGTTTGCTTTCATTTGATATGTATCCAAGGACTACCTTACTATCTGTATAGTAGAACTGCTTTAGATCATCTACCTTCAGTGTTTGATCCAACATTTTCCCAACCTTTGCTGATGTCAGAGCAGCTGTCAACTCAAGTCTGGGTACCGTGACTGACTTGGTGGGTGCGACGCGGGCTTTAGACATCACCAGTGAGGACTGAATGTTCCCACTGCTGTCAATGGTTCTCAGGTAGCTACATTCACCATATCCGCTCAGGCTGGCATCGCTGAAATTGTGAAGCTCCACTGTTTTCATCTCACTCAGAGGGGTTGCTGTATATGTCCTTGGTATGCGGAGTGTTGAAAGAACCTCCAGATCCAACCTCCACCTTTCCCATCTTACACGTATGTCATCAGGGACCGGGTCATCCCAATTTGATCCAGACTTGCAAAGCTCCTGTAAGATGGTCTTTCCTATAAGCAGAAATGGTGAGACCAGGCCCAAAGGGTCGTAAATGGATGAGACAGTAGACAAGATGCCCCTCCTGGTTAATGGTTTGTCCTGTAGGGATACTCTGAACTGGAATGTATCGCTCTCGATACACCACTGCATACCTAGGGTTGTTGTTTATCAAATCGGGTCCTGGAAGTAGATGTCTGTTTAGCACTTCGCCCTGAAACTCCGCGCTGCAATCAAACACCACTCGGATTTTCTCTCCTTGTGGGGGTGGTACACACCATGGTGTGGCACATACCATACTGTTCCATCATCAATGGAGAGCTCCTCTTCTGGTACCCTCTCAGCGTAACCATTGGCTATGAGCTTGCTCATGAAATCTGTGTAGTGCTTTCTAAATTCTGGGTCCTTCGAGATTCTACCCTTCAAACCATTCAGACGTTTGACTGCTACGGGTCTGTTGTTGGGGAGTCGAATTTTCTCATCCTTGAAGGGCAGAGGCATCTCTAGATGTCCGGATTCTGTGGTATGTATTCCCTCAGTCACTGTCTTGAGAAAGCGTCTGTCTTCTATGGAGAGCTCCTGATCACCTGTTCTCTCATTGAAGTCTGTCTCAAACATGCGGGTGACCTGCAATGGACTTATTTCCTTGGCGCGAGTTGAATGAACAAAATGCTGATTATGACATTCATTCTATGTTTGCGCTGTGGTAATTTGATTACAAGTTGATTCATGTCCGTCGTAACTACCATCCTTGCACATCATACCAATCACACCCCAACCCAGAGAGGTATGAATAGCGTCCCAGCTAGCATTGAATGTTGGCCCAACGTTGTCTAAACGTAAGGTCGAATGTTGGGGCAACGTTTTGATGCGACGTCCAGCCAACGTGTTCTTGAAAGTCGTACCAACATTGGATACTCGTCCAAAAGTTACATCGAGCCAACGTCCATGCAACATTCAGTCGACATTAGAAAAGTAATGTTCTCACGATGGGGCAACGTTGTCGCAACACTCTCAAAACACCCTCAGGGCAACGTTGGAGCGACATTCAGTTTTTGTCATTTCATTTTCATTTTATATCATTTTCGGCCAAAGTTCTCTTTAATGTTGACTTGTCATTCCTTCCTCCTTAGTCCGTAAAAAGAACTTCCAAGAGAAGTAGTAAACGAGGACTCCTTTGGCTGAGTCAGGCCATTGTTATTTCATGAAAGTTAGAGAAAGAGTTTGCAACTTGGTTGGAAACAAATGTTTCAGTCACATGGTGTGGTTCACGCATAAGGTCAACACGTTCTAGTACTAAATTTATCTCCTGAAAGGAGTTATTTGGTCTGAATTGTATCGAGCCTAATTATGCTTATTAAAGAGAAGATTCTTATATTTTATTTTTTTCAATTTCATTGTTACATAATTAGATTGAGATTCAAATCGACTGACGTTCAGACAACGTCTGCCCAACGTGGCATTAGAATTGCATGCAGTTCGGCCAATGAATCATAAATCTAACTTCAAAGCAAGATAGACTTAAAAATGGCGTTAACAATACCTTCAATATTCACAGGCATAGGCCTATATCGCACAGCAATGTGCCAACGTTGTAGCAACGTCACTAGCCAACCTTGGTGAAGGTACATTTTGTTAATAACCACAGATATGATTTTTGGCACTTTTAGCAGATGCAAACCTAATTTTTTATGCAAAACATGCAAGTCCATGTAGGAAGAATTTTTTGATACAGAGGCCTGGTCACGTGGACGTTGCACATACGTTGGTGCGACGTCAGCACCCTGTCCTGTGAGTCGTCCCAGGCATTGTCAGATAAAACAGATTCATGGTCTACAAAGCTACTAAATTGATCTCATCCTCACATACGTATGTTCACAAAGAGAATGACTATTTTGTGGGTACGAGTACGTAATGTTAGGTTAACGTTGACGCGACGTCCCCACAACCTTAAGTAAATCTGAAGAGATATCTAGCCAACATGAAAAACCAATCAGCATGATAGGAAAAAATTCAAAATAGAAACTTAACAAAGGATGGAACACGTTAAAATTGAAAAATATACATTTCTTAGCAGACGCTGACATAACGTTGCAGCAACGTCCCCAGCCAACCAAGTGCCACAGAAATCTCCATGCAATTAACCACAAAAAATCCAATTATTCTTTAATTGTGCACAAGTAGACGACATTATTTTCTGAAAAATGCAGAAGGGAACACATGGCATATGGTCATTTTTTACGTTGGAAAGACGTCAGTGCAACGTCGGCATCCAACCTCCAACGTTCGACCATCAGCCAACGTTGGCCCAACTTGCGCTTGCTAGCTGGGGTAGGGCTCATCTTCGTCATTACTACATACTACCTCCCTTGGCTTCAGGGCACTTGAGCAATTTGTGCCAATGAGCAGACCAACTTCAACACCGCTAAGATAAGGTGTCAACTGGGTGGCCACCCCTTCAAGATGGGGCCACTTCTGTACGGTACTAGGTATGGGTATTTGACTATGTTTAGCTGGGATACTTTCTCTTGTGTAAGTGCCTGGGAGCTGTATGGTGTCATTTTCTCTCAAACCTCTAATCACCAAACCGTTTACCTTCTGACATGCAATCACTTTCTCACCCAGGACAGTAGACAGCTTCAACTCAACTTGGCTACCAGTGACACCGATTTGCTGCAAAATGGAATCAGATACAAAGCATGAGTCTGACTGGTCATCAAGCAAAGCGTACACAACCGTGCTGCAGCATGGATCATCAACATGGTGCAAAACGACCGGCACGATCAATGAATGTGATACGCATTCGTTGACATCAACACAACGAGAAGTAGCGCTAGCAAGAGTGGCATTAACATTAACATCAGTACTTCCACCTTGACTACCATTAGTTGCATCAGTTGTCGTGCGTAGTCATGCAACAAGGTTGGATGCGACAATTTACAGACTTGGCATTGTTTTTTCCTTCTACAGTCCCCTTTACGATGGCCCTTACGAAAACAGCCAAAGCAAAGGCCGCCTTTCTTCACAAATTCCGTCCTCTGAGGTAGAGTCATCTCCTTGAAGCTGGGGCAACAATCTAGGTAGTGATGTTGTTCACACTTCGGGCATGTTGGCGCCGTGTTTCGATTGGTCGAAGGAAAAGTCTGTCCGTCCCGTTTGGACGGGGTACCAGTACCGTTGGCAGAGTCTCATGTTGGTGCTGTGTTTCGATTGGTCGAAGGAAAAGTCTGTCCGTCCCGTTTGGACGGGGTACCAGTACCGTTGGCAGAGTCCTCCTGGGGGGCGGTCCCCGATGTGAAGGCAGATGCAGAGCTCTTCTTAACTGTTTGGGGCTTGGCAGGTGTAGTCTTGTCACTTCTGCCCGTGCTCTCGGAGGATCTGTCGACAATTGGGTTGCAGGCAATCCTCGCTTGCCTCCGAATGAAGTCTACGAATTTACTAAACGGAGGGTAACTCTCGTTACCTTGACCGTCACTATGGTTGTCACCGTACATGTGATTGTCTACAATTGTCAACCAACGATCCTGTATGAACTTTGGTAATTTTGCGATGATCTTCTGCTGTTCAGAAGGATCGTCAAGTATGTTCAGTTGAGCTAGGGTCCCCATGGCTGTCTTACATTGTGCAAGAAAGTCTGCAAGGTCTTGCAGTCCCTTGCCGTCACCATATCTAACCATGGGCCATTTATCGATCTTGTCTCGGAAGTTCTTGGCAAGCTTTAGTTTATTTCCATACCGATCATTTAGAATGGCCAAGGCTTGGTCGAATGCTGACTGAGTGTTCAGAGCGAGGAGGCCTTCTACACATTTCCTTGCCTCTCCGCTCGTATATTTTCCAAGATAGTAACAGCGATCTGTTGCGTCGGAGTATCGGTCCATGACGAGAACCTTGAAGGCATTTCTCNAGGGGTGGGTAGCAGGGTGTCCGAGTGGGATACTCGACCGGGATACTCTGGCCCTTTGGCTACAGATACCTTGCCAAAATCGGCCATTTTTTTCCAAAAGGGTAATGACAAACACTGAATGTGATTCACTGTAGCCATGCCAAAATACTTACAGATATTTCACACACAAATAAAAAAAATTATTTTGTCCTTTTCACGCCAAATCTCAGCAGCTGCAGGTTTATTGAGCCTATCCCACAGTGTGATTGTGAAACATGATATTTCATAAACCTGGACCCACTGTATAGGCCTAGGCCTAAGGTTGGTTCATAAGCAACAAAAAGTATGTTTTTCCTATTCGGAATTACTATTTTGCCAAAGGTATTTAAAGCCAAAGGCTCAGTCCATCATGTCCATAGTGAAATACATGTATTACTGATGGTTACAGTGTAGGCCCCCTATATGAGACATTTCTCTGGCAAGCAATGTTAATGTTTTACCATGATGGAGGTAGGTAGGAGGTAGGCTACACCAGTTGACACAATCACGCTACACCTATAGGTACACTGAAAAAAAAATCCTAATCATGTTGAGTACCTTCGGGGTACTCGTTTTGTCCGTGAGATGTCTAGAAGGGTACTCATATTGAGTAGAAAGATACTCATAGCTAGTAGAAAGATACTCATACCGAGTAATAAGGAACTCCAAATGCAGCTCCTTGGCCCGCTGAGTACCCGATGAGTACCCGATTAGTACCTTTCTACTCATCTCACGGACAAAATGACTGATGAGTAGTCCAAAGTACTCAACACGAGCCGGAATTTTTTTTCAATGTATACCGACCACGGTTTTGCAGGTTAACACATCACATGATGTTGTGTAGGCTACATGTAAGGGGGATGATGTAGCTCGTGAGGTACATTCAGTGTAGGAGCTAGCCTAGGCCTCAGTCCGTGTTTATATTTATGTATAGTTTTATGTTCTGGCCGACTTTTTGACAAACAGGAGGAGGCTGTACCAACATGCCAACAAAACCAGTCCAGGGGCCGCATGAATAAAACATCTTGTAAACATTTCCAGTTATCTTTTGTTTGGAACAATAAAAATAGTGCAACTTAAGATGCTTTATCACGGCCCCAGGGCCTTTTGCTCATGAGCTAGGCCTAGGCCTAGCTAGCCTACATCTAGAATGATGTAGCCTCCTAACTAAGCCTGTCCTAGGCCTACATGTAGTAGGCCTAGCCTACATCAATATAAATGTATGTACATGTACACAGTCTACACCATCACGGTATACCGTGATTCTGTACTGTAAGACCACAACGACATAGGCCTATAGGTACCGGTACGTTTTTTCAAGAATTGTGTACAAATTCAGCATTGAAAAAAAACTCAAAATTCTTCCTGAATCGAGTTACCGGTACCGGTACCTAGGCCTAGGCCTATGTGTGTTGAACATGAATACATGTAGGCCTATGGCAGGTTTTTTAAATTAAAAGTTTTTTTAAAGAAGTTAAAAGTTTTTGAGAATTGGGCCCTATAGGCCTACATTGATTTTGTACAGGCGAATGTACGCCTAGGCCTACAGTCACGCATTACCGTGATGGTGTAGACTGGTAGGCCTAAAGCATGGTAAGCTGGGCCTAAATCTGATACCGGTAGACAACGAGGCTGATCAGATTAGCCCACCACCAGCCCCCTGCCCTTGCCTTAGCATTGCTTAGCAGCTTAGGGCCTATAGGCCTCCTACTAGGGCTACGCCCCAGCCCAGTGCAATTTGACCAGGGTCCAGGCCTTAGGCCTACCGCCTTCCTCAGCATAGCCTAGGCCTACATCAACATGTACATTCATTGTTGTACCTCATAAATAGGTCAGCATTCAGCAGCAGCAACAGCATGAAAACGAATCTCATTCGTTCTTCATTCTGAATCGCTTCGAATCTACGACGTCGTTCCCTGGCTAAATGCTGATACCGTAGCATCCTACGATGTCGTTGTTGTGCTTGCATACGAAAGAGCAAGTTATAGGCTCAACTAGTGAATACTGTCCGGAATTTGGGATTCACTTTGGTACTTCTTTAATGTAGCTAAGTGTCAAATTGAAAGACGTGAATTTATG